>CADDIJ020002432.1:0-119000 GCA_902809745.2 Tetradesmus lagerheimii | reverse complement strand
CATGTGAGTGACAAGGCAGTACGTGTGACTGCAAGGCAGAGACCACGTACTAAAGCCACGTACTCCCCCAATACGCGTACTAGTACGTACTTTCACGTACTTTGGACAGTACGCTGCCCTGAAATCAACGTACTGATGAACCCTGGTGTGGGATGCACCAGCTGCAGAGAGTGGCACATGGCATGTGCGTCAATTGACCGAATGCGCAGGTGGTGCCATGCATAGGAGTCATGAGCTCCCTTTGAATGCGGTCATTCCTTTGAATGGCGACATGGTGTCTCTGCTAGTGTCTTCCACTCATGTGGGGCGCGGGGCCAATGGCGTTGATGCTGTGGCTAAAATGGGCGACATGATGATTGTATGCCACCCTTACATTTTTACAATGCAGTCACTGCAGGGGTGAGTCACCCCTGCAAGATGTTTTTTATCGATGCTAATCGATCAGCAGGCTGCAGGCTGGCGTGCAGATGGCACCAAGTGCTCATCACCGTATCATGTGCAGCCGTCCGCAATGCTGGGTATGTTGCTTCGTGCACTCCTGCTCGCCACGTGAGGCGCTCTGTGACAGGCCTCTGTCAGGGGTGTTCAAAGGCTGTTATGACAAGCACCGGATGACAGTTTTGGAGAGGCCTGGGCCTGGGCCTTGGGAAAGCGTTGATCATGATATGACTGCGTAGCATACTTCACCTACTTTGGCTACGTCTGCGTACGCAGTGGTTGTTCTGCTCTCGATCGAGAAGCGTAGCCCGAATCGTGCAAGATCGCTGCTGAGTGCGTCTGAACGATAGATACGTGTACATCCTTTGAGGTAGAACATCAACCAGTGCCCCCCGGTAGTCGCCTGCAGCTTGCAGGCACTGCTGCTACTGCTCTGCTGGTGCTGCTGCTGACACAGTTCTCAGCACAATAGCAGCCATGCTCGGCAGCACGGTGCAGCAGCCTCCTAGGGACGGCATCACACGTCTCAGATGGTCAAAGGGCGGCAGGCTGCTAGCAACATCGTGGGATGAGGTGTGTTGTGCGATGATGGCAGCACCCCTAGCAGGCTTTGTATGCTTGCAAAGCAGCGTTGCATGGCTGGACATGCAGCGTTTCGAAGCTTGATCACTTGTTGCTTCAGATGCATGCTTCTTGATTGCACGTTGCTGCATGCAGACTGCGCGGATATACGATGCATCAGGCTGTGCGCAAGCCACCATCCGGCTTGGCAACGCACCGCTGCTGGATGGGTGCCTGCAAGATGATGCTACAGCGTTTGTGGGACAACTAGACGGCAGCGTCAGCAGGTAACACATGCATATCAGCGGATTGATTAAGCTTTGAACCTGGCAGCTGCGGCTGTGTGCTGTACTACCAAGCAGCTGCCGCATATGACGGGTATTGATCATGTACTACATGCTGCACAGTAGTACTGGCATGTACTGGCAAGAACAGTGCCATAGCATACTCAGCAGTAGCAGCAGCATTCAAGACCTGCAGCGGATGTCACTGAGTGGTTAGTGTGCAGCAAGGATGTGCATGCTCACGCGGTTTGATGTAACATAGTGAAACTGCTTGTTTGTGATGATGCTGCAGGCTAGACTTGAGCACACAGCAGCGCATCCCAATCGGGCAGCACTCGGACGCAGTCAAGTGCACAGAGTGGCTGGAGACAAAAGGTAGCTGCGGATGTTAGCGCAGGACGCTAGCAAAGTGGTATCACTTTTAGATCAGACGGCAGCCGCACTATCCCCTGCAGCTGCTTGTGTGATCTGTGGCAGCTGGGCTTGATTGCTGCTTAGTAGCAGCTCAACATATCAGCAGCAGCAGCCCAACGTACCAACAAGAGCAGCAGCTCAGCATACCAACAGCAGCAGCTCAACATACAGCAGCAGCTCAACGTACAGCAGCAGCTCAACATACAGCAGCCACAGTATCAGGCAACACAGAGCTCATGCGTACACCATGCCAGGGTTTCAATGTGCACTCCTTTGCAACTGCCAGCTGGCAAAACACACGCACAGGGCAACCACCATTGCACCATTGCACGAGCACTCCTGCTGTTCTTACCCCGCACCACCATCCGCATATACCTACTGCCGGACAAGAGTACGTCGTGCACTCCCTGATGATATCAGCCCCCTGCATTCAATGTTGCACCGGAGCGCTGCTGCTGTTTCCCCCGCACCAGCATCCGCGTATACTTCCTGCCGGACAAGATTACCTGGTGCACTCCCCAATGCCGTCTGCTTCCCGCCTGTGTGTGGTGTACTGTGCTAACCATATGCAGGTCTGCTAGCCACAGCCAGTTGGGACAGCACGCTGCGTTACTGGGACCCCCGGGCGCCCCCACACTCTGCAGCAGTGCTGCAGGTGCAGCTGCCAGGCAAAGCGTACAGCCTGTCGGCAACAAACAGCCACATCATTGCTGCTACATCAGGGCGCCATGTGCACATCTACAGCCTAGACAGGTAACTGACATGTGCTGAGGTATCTGCAGGCGTTTGCATGGGCTAGCAATCATGTCTGTGCAGCACAGAAACAGCACATGAGCACATGATGCTGCTAGTGGCGGCGGGCAGCAGCAGCAGGATGTGCGCTGTTGCAGCGCACGCGAGCAACATGAAGCGCTGTTTTGCACGGAAGCTGCCTCACAGCAGGCATCAGCCGCAGTATGGTATCCTGCAAATTCCAAAGCTATGCGCTACAGCTGGCTACTAGTACACCCAACCTCGTAGGTGTGACGAGTCAGGTGATGTGTGCAAGCACAACAAGTGTCACACCTGCGGTGCACCTCACACCAGGCGCTGCCGCATCCACGTTTCATTTCCACCACGCACACCCTCGCAGGTTTCTAAGTGTGGTGAACACACGGCGAGTAGCTCATTCACATATGTACTATCGTTTCACTCCTTACCTGTCTTGCTTGCTGCTTGCAGGCTGATCGTGCTGAGCCAGCCGCCGCGTGAGAGCAGCCCCAAGTCTGAACACACCACGCTCAGCTCATTGATCATTCTTTCCATATAAAGTATTCCCTCACATCATTTCACCGCTTGTCTGCCTTGCTTGCTGGTTGCAGGCTAGACTGAGCCAGCCGCCGCAGGAAAGCTCTGCACATCACACCAGGCACTGTTGCATCACTGCCCCAACCACCTTTCACTTCACCCCTTGTCTGTGTTGCTTGCTGGTCACAGGCTGGACGTGCTGAGCCAGCCGCCGCGTGAGAGCAGCCTCAAGTACCAGACACTGCCGCATCACTGCCCCAACCACCTTTAATTTCACTCCTTACCTGTCTTGCTTGCTGCTTGCAGGCTGGACGTGCTGAGCCAGCCGCCGCGTGAGAGCAGCCTCAAATACCAGACACGCTGCGTGGCTGCCTTCAGTGGCGCGCCCACCTTTGCACTGGGCAGTGTTGAGGGCCGTGTGGCAATGGAGGTGCTGGACCCCTCTCCAGCAGCACAAGAGGCAAAGTATGCATTCAAGGTGAGCTGTCAACCGGCATCTCATTATGGGTTAGGCTAGCCCAGCAGCCTGGGCAGCGAGGGGTGTGCGGCAGCCATACTAGTTGTTTTGCCTATCCTGCCATGCCAGGAGTTGTACCATTGTCCTCTGTTTTGCGCTAGGGCAGCGTTAAGGGCCGCGTGGCGATGGATGTGCTGGACCCCTCGCCAGAAGCACAGGAGGCAAAGTACGCATTCAAGGTGAGCTGTCAACCTGCATATGATGCTAGCTCAGCAGCTCGGGGCAGCGAGGGGTGTGCGGCAGGCAAAATAGGCATACCGACCTATTCTGGAATGCCGGGGGGCATTTGTTGTCCTCAGTTTTGCGCTAGGCAGCGTTGAAGGGCGTGTGGCAAAGGAGGTGCTGGACCCCTCGCCAGCAGCACAGGAGGCAAAGTACGCATTCAAGGTGAGCAAGTTAAGTACTGTTGTGCAAGGGCAGAAACAGGAGCGCAACTTGTACGCAGCTTCCCGCTGCAGTGTGTCACTGCTTGGACCCAGCAGCGCACAAACACCGGCATTTCCCGTCAAAGGGCATGCAAGCGCAGCCTTACCAACAAAGTCATCAGTGACCACGTACTTGTTGACCATCACATTGCTGCGCTCGCTGCTGCTGTACTGTCACCGTCGCAATGAGGAGGGCACAGACGTGGTGTTCCCGGTCAATCGGGAGCGCAGCTTGTACGCGGCTCACCAAAGCAGTGTCACTGCTACCAACATCACCTTTTCTTGTCATTGCATGCAGGTGCAGCCTTATCAACAAAGTCATGAGTCGTCACTTGCTTGTTGACCATCACATTGCTGCGCTCGCTGCTGCTGCAGTGTCACCGCCGCAATGAGGAGGGCACAGACGTGGTGTTCCCAGTCAACTCAATCGCATACCACCCGCTGTACGGCACCTTTGCCACTGGAGGCGGCGATGGCGTGGTCAACATCTGGGACGGTAGCAACAAGAAGCGGCTGTTCCAGGTGCGTGCCTTCAAACCCCACAGACGTGCTGATGATGGCGCTGTTGTTCGTGCACAGATTCCTGGCCATGTCCTTCCTTGCATGCTGCAGTCATTGGCTCGTGTGAAACAGCTCACAGCAGGCATATCCACAAGACGGCGTCACCACGGCTGTTTTGAGAGACAAAGGAATGTTGGGTTGAAATGAGTGGGGGCATGTTGCGCTGTACATTTTGCTGGCAACTGAGGCTGCTGCTGCTGCTGCTCAAGCTCTTGTCCAGGGCTGAATTCTGTTTTGGCGTACGTCACTGCCTGCAGATCGCCGGCTACCCCACATCAATCGCATCCATGGCGTTCAGCCACAGCGGAGACATGCTGGCAGTCGCCTCCAGCTACATTAGTCACCACCAGTTGTGCAAGCACTCCTCACACATCCTCTTGGCTACTCTGCTGCTTCTTGCTGCCTGCAGATTGCCGGGTACCCCACATCAATCGCATCCATGGCGTTCAGTCACAACGGGGACGTGCCGGCAGTCGCCTCCAGCTACATGTAATGACCACTTGCACGCTCTCCTCACACATCTATCCTGCCATGCTGCTGCTTCCTGCTGGCTGCAGATCGCTGGCTACCCCACATCACTCGCGTTCGTGGCTTTCAGCCACAACGGGGAAATGCTGGCAGTTGCGTCCAGCTGCATTAGTCACCAACAATTGTGCAAGCACTCCTCACACATCCTTTTGGCTACGCTGCTGCTTCGTGCTGCCTGCAGATTGCTGGCTACCCCACATCAATTGCATCCATGGCTTTCAGCCACAACGGCGACATATTGGCAGTCGCGTCTAGCTACATTAATAACCAGTTGTGCAAGCACTCTCACACATCCTTTTGGCTACGCTGCTGCTTCGCGCTGCCTGCAGATTGCTGGCTACCCCACATCAATCGCGTCTATGGCTTTCAGTTACAGTGGAGACATGCTGGCAGTTGCATCCAGCTACATGTTATGACCACTTGCACGCTCTGTACGCTCTCCTCACATCACATCCTTCTGGCTACGCTGCTGCTTTTAACTGCCTTCAGATTGCTGGCTACCCCACATCAATCGCGTGTATGGCTTTCAGTCACAGCGGCGACATGCTGGCAGTCGCCTCCAGCTGCATTAGTCACCACCAATTGTGCAAGCACTCCTCACACATCCGTTTGGCTACGCTTCTGCTTCGTGCTGCCTGCAGATTGCTGGCTACCCCACATCCATCGCGTCTATGGCTTTCAGCCACAGCGGCGACATGCTGGCTGTTGCATCCAGCTACATGTACGAGTACGGAGAGCGGCAGGGCGGCCCACCAGACGAGATCTACATACGGCCAGTGTTGGAGCCTGAGGTCAGGCCTAAGCCACGCAAGGCCGCCGCTTGATCAGGGCTTGCTGGCTCGGGCGCAGCGCTGCAGTTCTAGCAGCGGCTGCAGGTGCAAAGTGAGTGGTGGGAGGGGAACGCCGTTGACTGGAACGATTTGTGGTCGGTTGAGTGCTGTAGATGGTGACAGACGTCATGAGCAAAGTTGTTGTTGAAGGTTTGAAGGCTGGTGAGTGGCACAGCCGCTTCCCCGCATACGGCCAGGGGCTCAGGTGACAGGCCTACTTTTTCGCAAGGCTTGCTCGCAGGGCTGGTGTGTTATGCAGCGCTGCAGTCTCAAGCAGTGCCTGCAGGTGCAAGCCATCTTGCAAGTGAGTGACAGTGATCAGGCTGGGTTTCTCAGCAATCTCTGTCCATTCGCTGGATGTATAGCCACATTACGCGATTTGTGCGTGCACGAGCTGTACACAGTGCAGCCGCACTGCGCAACGCTTGCGGCGTGCAAGTTTGCGGCACTGGCGCGCTCGTAAGTGGCTTTGAAGTCATTAGTGGTATGCTGACGGTGAAGTATGCCAGGGGCCTGCTGGCATGTTGTGTGTAACCGGTGCTTGTCATGCCTACATAAGACCGTAAGACCACAATGTCGCACAGCTTTTATGGGTTTTGGCTGGCTGTGGGGATCAAAGCACAGGCAATTGTGTGTTACATCATATGGATGTTAGCCATGTTGCCAACAGCTCACCCAAGACTGCATGCAGCACAACGTGCGTCACTGCCAGCCACAGCAGCAGCAGCAGCAGTGCAAACACCGCCAATGCATGTCCAATGTTTGGACCACCAGGTGCATGCCTCACTGTAACCTTGTGTTCCTGAAATAACAATAGTGCTGCAAGCTCGCCATAAGCCATAAGAGAAGGAAAGAAGGTCACTGCTAGCACCCAGCAATCACATCATGTACACAATACCATCACTGCTCGTATCACATGTCCAAACAAAGATGCAATCACTTGCACCGCAACCTCAGCGCCGCAACACAGGCTAGCGCACTGCAGCGTGCAGTACACAGCTGCATCACAGTCAATCCACCATCAAGCATTGCTTCGCTCAACCCTGATCAGGATCTGCTGAGTCAATTGCAACACATCCATCAGCAGCCTTTGCAGTTAACGTTTAGCCGCTGGTGGTCATGTTGCTCATCATGGCCTTGAAGTGTCCCTGGCCGGGGTTGCTCAGCATGTGCTTGAACTGGCCCATCTTGCCCATCAGGCCAGCAAGCGCAGCCTCAGGGTTGCTGATGGCCTTGCCCAGGGGGTGCGTGCCAAGTGTGGACATGAACGCCATCTTGCCCTGCACCACCTGCACAAAACATAGAGCAATACAGCACGTTGACACTGTGTGAGACACTTTGAAATGGAAACATGAAACACGTAAGGAAGGGAGGGCATCAGGATGTGTTGTGCAAGTTGGCAAGCGCAGCCTCGGGATCGCTGATGGCCTTGCCTAAGGGGTGCATGCCTGCGAGGCTTGACATGAACGCCATCTTGCCCTGCACCACCTGCACAGCACATAGAGCATGGTGGCACTGTGTCACTTCAGACGCATCAACACAGAAACTCACAAGTGAAGGAGAAAAACAGGATATGTTGTGTGTAAGTTAGCATGTGCAGCCTCGGGGTCGGCCATGGCCTTGCCCGGGGGTTGCATGCCTGCAAGGCCTGACATGAACGCCATATTGCCCTGCACCACCTGCATAACACCAGTAAACAGGACAGCAGTTAGTGAGCGCTTTGGTAGAGTTGTATGAGTGTCTGGCAGCATGCATGCCGTGCCAGGCCTAGGGGGTGCATGCCTGCGAGGCTCGACATGAACGCCATCTTGCCCTGCACCACCTGCACATAGCCAGTTTGCACAAAGACATGTGACTGGTCCGGATTGTGAGAAAAAATGTTTGTGGTTCATCTGCGGTTAACGGTACGCAATCAGAATACATGCTGTGTCTGCAACCTGAGCGTCTACAGTGCTTAAGTATGCATATGCAAGACAGAGCTGAGATGTTGCGATGCAGCTGGCTGAACAAGGGGTTTTATTCGCTGCCTTACCTGTGATGGTGTGGGTGTTGCCTTGACGTGGGCGGCCAGCTTGTCAAGAGCAGCGTCCAGAGCCTGCGCAGCAGCAGCAGTAGTAATGCATGCATCAGCACGATGTGCACACATGGCGTGCAGTGTACGCTGCAACCAGTTTCAAGTTCAGGTATGCAACTCTCTGTGCCGCATTGATTAGAGCACTGATGCTACAGAGTCTAGCTCCTGATCCCTGGCACATGCAGATGCACTACTGCACCACAGCAGATCCAGAAACGTGCTGTGATAATGAGCCGCAGGGTGCGATCGCAGATGCTGTGGCATCCAGGGTGGATCAACGAGTGCTGCAAGACAGTGGGTGAACAGGGCGAGCAGCTGGTTTCTTACTTGTCCCAAGTTCACTGGCACAACATGCAACCAGAGCTCTGCAGGTGAGTGCAGAATGATTGGCCCCACCTTGAGCTTTGCCTGGTGTGCCTGCAGCTTGAAGTCCATCACGGGGCCGGTCATGGAGGAGGCAGTGTTGGCAGTCTTCATGATGTGGTCTGCAGGGTGCAACAAAAAAAGCGCCAACAGCGGCAGCGGCAGCATCAGCGCTCTGCTGGCAGGAAGCAACCAAGTGCGCTGAGGTGAAGCATATGCTGGCATAGTACGTCAAGCAGGGCTCTGTGTAGGGTTAGATGTGATGCCATGTATGCTGCGCCTTGCTGCAATAGCTTGCAACAGCCAGCAGCACGAGAGGAGCCTGGCAAGGCACAGCCATGCCCTCAAGAGCATAGGCAACCTGAACCACAAGCACAAAGACTGCACCCGCCCAGCCGCCCTATGAGCAGCGCCGGCTGGCATAAACGCCTAGGCTAATGTATGTTGGCATCCTGGCGGCCTCACCCAGCATGGCGCCGAGCGCATCAACGCGCTTCTGCACGCTGTTGTCGATGTGTGCCTTGACCACGCCCTCGATGCTGGTGTATGTGTCAACAATGTGCTTGGCCTTGGCGGTGGCTGCAGCAGGCGGGACAAGCGCGGGAATTGTGAGGTCAGTGATTGATGGGTTTTGCTTGGGAAGGGGGAGGAGGATTGTGGTACATGGATGTAAGTCTAAGAGTGCTTTGTGTGCGGTTACAATGCAGCGCGACGGCAGCAAGGGCAGACACCACAGTAACATAAGGACGTGTTCCTCTGGGCCATGCGGAAGGGTTGACGCTTGCAGATCTGCAGTCAATATGTGTCAAATCAGCCTGTGATCACGGCAAATCTGCAGGCAATGTGCGGCAAGTGTCCTTGTGATCAAGACAGTTCTGCAGCCAGTGTCTGCCAAGTGTGCTTGTTATCAAGGCATCCGTCCTACACACCTGCGTCCTTCATGAGTGTTGCGGTGCTGCCCATGTCACCCAGCACGCTGCCGGCCAGGTTCATGAAGTGGCCACCCAGCTTCATCAGGTTGTCCACCTGCCAGCAGCAGCAGCAGCAGGCACCAGTGTCAGTGCATACATACGGTGTTGCAGTTGGTACAAGGTGTACATCAGACGTGACGCCAACACACAGCAGGTGTTTTGATTGAGGGTTGCACCATTACGCAGCAGCCTAACATGTGCGTGGCAGCACCGGTGAACAGCACAAGCGCCATCATAGCATGACACCAACAGCAGCAGCGCTTCCCCTCACCTTGTCAGCCATCTCTGCCTTTGCAGCGTCCCTCAGGCCCCCCTTGCCGATGCCGGCCTTGAGCTGCCCGATGTGCCCCATCAGGCTGTTGCCAGCGCTGCGCAGCAGCGTGCCCTTGCCCTGGATGGCTGCTTGCATGAGCTGGGAGGCGCCGTTGACGCTGTTGATGTGGTCAGACAGCTTCTTGTTCAGGTAGGACTTGGTGGCGGCTGCAGCGGCAGGATGGGAGGGTGTGTTTGCAGCGGTGAATATTTGGTTTCAAAAGGCAGACAGCTTCTTGTTCAGGTACGACTTGGTGGCAGCTGCAAGCAGTTTGGTAACATGGCAACATTGTTAGTTTGGTGACATGGATGCAGCAGTGGCAGTGGGGCAGGGTGTGTTGCAGCGGTGAATAGAAGCAGATCGCAGTGCTTGGTGGCAGGGTAGGAGGGTAGCAGGGTTGTATGAAACAGTGGATACGTTTTAGGACAGCGGATAGCCGCCTGCATGAGCTGGGAGGCGCCGTTGACGCTGTTGATGTGGTCAGAGAGCTTCTTGTTCAGGTAGGACTTGGTGGCAGCTGCAGTGGCAGGGTGGGAGGGTGTGTTTGCGGCGGTGAACAATAGGTTAAGAAGGCAGACAGTTCTATAGTTTGTTGTTGAGGTAGGACTTGATGGCGGCTGCAAGATGTTTGGTAACATGGCAACAATGTTAGTTGGGTGACATGGATGCAGCAGTGGTAGCGTGGGGGGGGGGGCGGGGCAGGGTGTGTTTGTCGCGGTGCATTGGTGTTAGAAGGCAGATAGCAGTGATTTGTGCCAGCTGCAGTGGCAGGGTGCGTATCCGGCAGTTGATACGTTTTTAGGAGGCAGATGGGAGGAGGGCTGGGATTGAGCTGGCTGGCGCTTCTGACGCTGTTGATGTGGTCAGACAGCTTCTTGTTCAGATAGGACTTGGTGGCGGCTGCAGTGTGGCAATATCGCATCAGGGGGGACGGTGACAGGGTGTGTTTGCGGCGGTTAATACGTTAGGCAGATAGTTAGCAGAAGAGCTGGGTTTGAGGTTGGCAGGGAGAACTTGATAAGCGTATGTGTCCATTCCCAGGCTACCCACGCTGGCCAGCCAGTGTCAATACAGCGGGCAGCATCAAGCGCATTGTCCACTGGAACATAGCTGTATGCTGCGGCAAATGATCAGCATCCTTATGCATCCTCATTGTGCTCACCTGACTTTGCCGCCAGCAGTCTTGCCACGTCCTTCACCTCATTGTGCACGTGGCCCCACGCGGCACTCTTCACGCCGTGCAGGGGACCGGATGCGGCACGCACTGCAAGCCAGGAAGCAGCAGCATGAGGGGTATCGTCAGTGTTAAGCGTTGATAACAGCCAGGTCTGGTGTATAGACTGCAAGCAGATATGTGTTCATGGGCCAGGTATGCGATAGGGTACGGTGTGGTAGCAGGTACAAGGGCAGCATTTGAGGATGCTCAGGTATCCATCATATGTACAGCAGCAGCAGCAGCAGCGCTGGCTATGTCAGAGCCCCGGCAAAGCAGCAGGCTCAGCAGCAGCAGCAGCAGCAGGGGACCCCCACCTGTTGGCTCCTCATCCTCAGGCAGCTGCCATGGGAAGAGCAGCCTCATGGCCACTGAGTTGAGGCCCTCGCCATCAAAGCCAGACACATTCTGCAGCAGCAGCAGCAGCGGCAGTAATGAGTATGGTCAGTGAACTGGTTTTAGTTGTTGGGCGCTGCCCACGGTGGGCAAGCTGCTCATTATGAAAATGTCTCCTGCAATGCTTTGGGAGCAGAAGCAGTGCAAGAGTGTGGCAGATGCTAGCAGCAACGCAGGCAGCTGACACCGCATGCAGCACTGCGCAGCAGGCGCACTTCAATTCTGATGTGAGTTGCAGCAGCACCAGCCATGTGAACGATGCAAGCAGCAACTCAGCCAGCCGACAACACCATGCACAACAGCACGCATGCTGCATACGCATAGTGTAGGTCTCCAACCGCACGCTGTCTTACTAACAATGGGTAGCTCTCACCTGGCTGCTGGTGCCGTTGCCGCTTGCAGTCATGTTGCCCATGGTCGCGTTTCCACCCATGGTGTAGTTACCCATCTCAGCGGACCTCATTGTCTCATCATCAGAGGACAGCTCGCTCTCATCATCACCCTGGGATGCTGCAACTGCGGGCACTGGAGCCTGGGTGAAGCAGATGGTGAGGGACCAGCCAGTAAGGGTGATGGGGGATGATGCGGCATCAGCAGCAGCAGCGACGGAAGGCACGTCGGCGACACGCAGCACCCAAGAACCTGCAGCAGCAGCAGCAGCAGCAGCAGTGTTAGTCAGGCCCGAGAAACATCAAATGGTTATGTGGGTGGTGTAATGTGGGCGCATCACCACCGGCAGCACCCAACAAGGTACGGGAGGTGCGGCGATGTAAGCTGTAGTAGCAGCAGCAGCGATGCCACCAGCTTGAAGCCATGTGTCATATGCTTGCAGCACTATATGATGCACCAACTCATTTACAAGTAACCAGCACACTGATGTTAGGCGCTTGCTTGTGCGTTGTACAGCAAAAGGTAGCAAGCTTTAATATACGTATTACCCCTGGCCAAAATCAGCGGTGTGAGCACTAACTACTACAGGTCATATCTGAAACGGATCCCTTGTCATGTGACACACAAAATAACACTTTGTCAAACTACTGCCTCACCTGCAGCGTCCTTGCCGTTGAAGGCAGCCAGGGGCTGTGCAGGCTTGAAACTGCCCGTGAAGGGCGCTGAGTCAGCAGCAGCAGGGAACTCTGCAGCAGCGCTGTCTGCAAAGCCAGTGCCGGCCAGGTTTGCTCCCAGGGCGCCTGTGCCGGTCTTCTTGAGCACGACTGCGGCATCTGGGGTGGCGCTGCCAAAGGGCGCACGCAGCAGGGAGACCTACGTAGTGAGAGTTGGGGAGGTAAGAACAGCATGCAGGAAAGAGTGAGCCAGTAAGCCCCGTGGCACGATGTTTGCCCGGTTTCCTGGCAGTGTTGTGGGGAGAGTGCGCCGGGTACATGCAAAGTCAGTGTGTTGGTGGAAGTGCTGCTGCTGTTAGAATTGGCTGTGTGTGTGAAGAAGTTCCATGAACTGGCTGATACGTCCAAGAGAGTCGGACGACAGACCCATTTAATATGCATGCAGGTTAGCACAACTGTTTCTTGTTATCTTTGCCAAGGACCTGCTGGTGTATCAGGCAGCAGTATCCAAACACAGCTGCGCTGTATACAAAGGCAGCTGCAAAGGCCTTGTCCATGCATGCATACACCAGCCAGCAATGCTGAGCTGCTGCTACCCATGCGCCTGTTGCTTAGGCACCTAGTAAGGCTGAATCTAGTAGGACTGCAACAAAGCTGCTGCTGCTGCTGACCTGCAGGTCACCAATCTTGGGGAAGGCCACGCTCATGCTGTTGACCACCACTGAGGCAATTGGGGCGCTGTGTGCCACGCGGATGGGGTCCATGAGCAGCTTGTTGCTGCTTGAGGTGAGCAGCTTCTTGTACGTCTTGCATACGGGCTGCTGGGCATTGGCCATAGAGGCACAGCCAAGCAGCAGCAGCATGAGCACTGCTGTGCACTTCATCTTGCTGCTGTGGGTTGTCACTTCGTGGCGTAGTTGGGTGTGTCGTCGGGGTTTGCTGCGCGAGGGCTAGCGGATGTTGCTGCTAATTATGCCTAGTTGTTTAGTTGCGCACGATTTTATAGCAGACGAGTCACTGTGCAGAAGTGTAGCGAACGACGTGCAGGCGCCAACTTATACGGGGTGAGGTGTAGCAGCTGAACATCCTCGTACGTAAGTTAACAAGCTTCTTCTTTGGACCAAGATAACGGTGATCGTGGCTCCAACTGCAGGGTTAGGAGACTCTGCAACCTTGTACAAGAACGAGGCTGGGCAAGGACCCGGCGGGACCTTGGCAGGGGGGTGACGGTGCCACAGAAGCAGATAAAAGTAGCGAGCAAACACGCTGCTGCAACATCTCCCCGATCTCTTGCTAGTCAAACACAGTTGCGCCCACCGCACTACAAGCTACTGCGAGACCTTGCACGTACACTAGCGACCTTCTTCTGAACCCAAAAAATAGCAACCATGCAGTACAAGCTAGTTGTCTGCCTGTTCGTAAGCCTCCTGCTTGCTCAGGTAGGGCAAGCTGGAACCCAGTCGCCTGCTACAGCTCGTTCTCCTGTGTCTCGATGGGAGCAGCAGCAGCACAAGCAGCCGCAACTTTACTACTAACATACTTGTATCATCCATTCTTTGTTTGCAACCCCTGGGCAGCAGACATACAACAGCAGCACAGCCCATCGAACCTCTGCAGGATGTGCTTCAGTGCTGACTCACATCTGCTGCTGTTACTTTGCTGGCTCTTCCCTTTGCTGCAGGCTTATGCTGATGGCCCTGAGGCCAGGCAGGTTGACCCAGCCGTTGGCGCTGCTGCTGGAGCCATTGGCGCTGCTACCGGCCTCCCCATCTCAGCCCTGACCCATGGCAAGCTGCCTGCTGCTGCCGCCGCATGTGAGTGCAGCACAGTGCGCCTTGACACAGTACAGCCCAGCTGCTTGCTTTCCAACTAGATTGCTGCTGCTTAAAAAGCCAGCAGCAGATACAGCAGCAGCAGCAGAGATCCAGCAGCGGGGTGCGCGCGTACCTTGTTTGTCTGTACAGCACTCTACCACCATACTTCACCCAGCAGTATCAGTGTCAGGCTACAGCAGCAGCCGTGCACCATCTCCAGCTGCTACCTGTAATTGCATCCTGTGCAGCTTGCGTTAGCTGTATGAATACTCTGCACCCACCAAGCCCCTCACCCCTGCTCTCCCAAGCAACCCTAGCTCTACAGCCACCTCTCCAACTAACCCCGCATCCCTGCTGCACCTGCTACCCGCTCTCCTGCAAACTTTCCACCCCCAGCTGCCGTCGCCAACAAGGTGATCGCTGGTGACTCCGCAGCTAAGGCCCTGGCCAACGGTGCAGGTGCCGCAGGCGCTCTTGTTGGAGGCCTCTTTGCCGGCCATGCTGCCAAGCTGGGAGCCCTGGGCAGTGCCCACACCCTGGCTGCCAAGGCACTGGTTGATATCGTGCGCGCAATCAACTCCCTGCACATTGCTGGCACCAATGTGGCTGTGGGTGTGGCTGACAATGCCCTGAGCGCACTGCTGGGCAACATCAGGTGCGCTAGAGCTTACAAATACGAGCAGCACTGTATTGAATATCCATGCGTTCGGTCAGCTGGGTGTGTTGCAGTAGTCATGAATCTGCAGCACATCCTCGCAGCTGCCAGTGCATGTACTGCTGCTAGTGCTACCACAGCAGACACCTGAGCATGCTATTGCCCATGCACATACATACCAATCTGCAGCAACCAACCCCTCCCTCCCTTGGCTGACACCACGCCTCTCTCACTGCCGTTTAACCTGCTGCAATGTGCTGCACAAACCACTGACAATATATACATGTCTTCCTGCCGTCAATCGCTGCTGTGCCGCACAACACACCAGGGGCGAGGCGCTGGCCATTGGCAACATGTACACGCTGCCCCAGCATACATCTGAGCATTCAATTGCCCATGCCACTCTGCAGCAACCAATCCCTCCCTCCTTTGCTAACACTCGCCTTTCTCACTGCCGCCCATCCTTCTGTTGCACACACCAGGGGCGAGGCACTGGCCATCGGCAACGTGTACACGCAGCTCATCGGCGAGTTTGGCCGCGCAGTCGGCAACGGCCTCACCGCCATCGAGACGCTCTCCCGCGGAGGCCTGCGCTTCCTCAACCCACTGGCCCTCGGAGTTGATGCTCTTGAGCTGCACTTGAGCAAGCTCATCATCTTCCTGCAGGAGGTGGCTGCCCCAAGTGTGTCTAGCCCCGGCCGCGCAGCTGCACTGGCTCCATTCATCGGTGAGTGCTTGCTACGGCTTGCTGACTTGCATGTCCCTGTGATGTGCAGTTCTGCTATTCAGCAAAGGTCAGTGCATGTGCCAAGCGGATGTGCTGTGGTTGCAGCATTGGACGCTGCTGACGGCAGCCACCTGCCGTGTTACAATTGCTCATCCAGCACTTCGGCACATGACTCCTGCTCCACTTGCTGCTGCTGCCTGCTTCCCTGCTGCTTTGCTTTCTTTTCCCCAATCAACAGGTACCCTGCAGGCAGTGAGGGGCCTCCTGGGAGCACTGCAGGGCGCCCTACTGGGCCCATCCGGTGGTGTGCTCTCCGCATTTGATGATGCCATCGGTGCAGCAGGCACAGTGGTCGGCGGCCCCGCAGGTGCTGCTGCCGGTGCTGCTGGTGCCATTGCAGACGCTGTTGGGGGTGCTGCCCTTGGCTCCACCAACCACCTTGTGAAGCTGGTGGGAGATGCAATCAACCTGGTGGATGCTCTGATCTAAGCAGCAGCAGCAGCAGCTTATGCAGCTCTTCTCTAACTTATGGTTGTGAGCTTCTGTTTGTACATGCTTGCATCATAGCTGCAGTTGCTGCTTTGCTTGCGTCTGCAAGCTCTGCACACTGTAGTTAGACAAATGCATGTTGCAGGCTTCAGGATTGTTGTGACAACAGCAACGTTGCCATCATGCAGCTGATCAAGCTGTTTGGTGTGCAGGTTCTCTCTTTCTTTGTCTGATTTCATCCAACTCTGTGATGAAGGAGCAAACAGCGCAGTGATACAAGGCTGTTGTGATTGGGTTGTTATTGCAATTCACCTGCTTCTTCATTACTTTGCTTGCTGGCTGGCTTCCTGGTGCATTTGCTGCTCCTTAGCCGCAATATGCTCGTGCTGCACCTCTGGTGCTTTCAACACTACAATTTCTACTGTGTTCACGGTCTCTTCTTTTCTTCACTTGTGTGGTTGGTTGTGCCACAATACGCAGTGCGTATTGAGCCGGTTTGCTGAACAGCTCAGTGTGCAAGGCCAGTGTGGCTTCATGCCTTGTGCAGTCATGTTGTGTCAAGGCACATGTTACTAGATCTGCTTCTGCACTGCAGCTTGCAGCGGTAGTGACCTTGTGCTGCACCTGACTACTTGCACTGGTGGTGTATCTGGCATACTGCAAGCCAGCAATACGATCATCATCATCATCATCATCATCATGTTACCCATGTTACCCAGCAATACGATGTAACACACCAAGGTTGTGGATCAAGGAATCAAATTATCTCAATTCAGGTCAGCTTGGCTAGCCCCTGGCACAATACAGGCCCTGGTGGCAAGGCACGCCACGTCCTGGCAGGACACGTTGGGTGCTTGAACAGACAGGTCCACAACGCTTGTACAGTCAACAGCCAGCAGGTGTACGCATGACATGTCACATGCTGTGGCAGACGCTGGCAGACATCCGTGCAAAGCACTTGACACGTGTGACAACCCAGGCAGTGTCAGCACATGTCAGCACATGTGACGCATGCCATGCGTGCAGTGCAACAGTTTGTCCGCACTCCACCATAGTTTATGCTGGCAGCAACCAACTCACCTTCTCGTTCAACGAGGCCAGCGCGGCGCACTGAGGCCAAATGGCTCATCATCCAGCCTAGGCTGCACTGCTGCCAGCCACAATTGATTATAGCTTTGTGCGTTCCAAGCTTTGTGCGTTCCATGCTGATACTTGGCTTGCAAGTTTGGGGTCATGCAGCTTGGCCCACGGTACGGTACTTGCAACGTTCCATGCGCCAAACAAACAAACAAACACATGCAAGTGACCAGCAGTGCTGACACTCGTTGAGTTGTGCTGCTGTGCATCAACTTGATCAGGCTGCTACAGGACAAGCTGAAGGTCTTTGGCAACTTGGAGGTGAACCGACAGCATTGACCAGCAGGGTGTGAAAGCCGCCCGCACGCTGCATGACAGCTGCAACAGGCTGATATGCATGTTGCGTCGGCCACGTTGCAATAATAACTGCAATAATCGACGCTGATCGTGGCCAGCCAACTGCCCAAGGTTTTGCACGCTTATGACATACAGCTTCCTCCGTAGCAGGTGACCAGCACGTAAGAAGCTACACGCTCGATCAGCTCAGTTTCTTTTCTTATCACATCCTTGCACCCACGAACGTGACACACAGCCAGTTTTTCGACATGGAACGGGACGTTCGGCGGACACCAGACCAGCCAGGGCTGTTGGTGCTAGGCAATGCAAGCATGAAAGCGGTAGATATAAAGGGCCTAGACCAATTGCAGCAGCCTGACGGAGTCACCATCACGGAGGGCAACATCAAGACCGTCACTGCAGACCATGGTGCGTGCTGCTTGCCGGAGCCGTGCACACATGTTGCAGCGTGTATTTGATCACAAGAGCAAGTTTTGCATACCCAGTTGCTGATGTGCTGCTATGCTGAGCAGCGCAATGCTAATAATCTGGGCAGGAGCAGCACTCCTGAGCAGGACCTAGGCAGCAGTGGCAGCAGCTATGTAACCACCACCACCATATGCAGTAGCGGTGCCACACAACCGAGAGGCTGAAATGTAACAGACGACGTTCCTCTTAAACCATGGCCTTGCGTTGCTTGCATGCTGCAGTGGGCCTGCTGGTCAAGGGTCCAAGCAGCGCAGCAGCAAAAGGTACTGCAAGCGGCGTCGACGCACGAGCAGCACAGGACGCAGTAGCATCATTGCTAACGCAGTCAACTGATCAGCAGCAGTCATCGCGCGTTATCATCGACACAGAGAGCCTCAAGATCAAAGAAGTGAAGGGGCCGGATCATCTGGACGATGCTGGCAAGGGGGGCAAAGGCCTGAGGGGTTACTTGCAAGAGGGCACCATCAAGCCTGTCACAGGGGACCAAGGTGTGGGCCGCTGCTGCTGCAGCTGCTGCTAATGCGCAGTGGCAGATCTGGTTGCACCTGCTGACAGCGATTGCATGCACACCAGACCAGCATCTGTTTTGATGTGTTGTAGCATGAGACAGCAGCATCATCAGGGCCAGAAGCACCTCTGTCATTGAGCAGCACTTCTGCATTGATGCCAGCAAGGGGGGCAAAGGCCTGAGGGGCGACTTGCAGGAGGGCACCATCAAGCCTGTCACAGGGGACCAAGGTGGGGGCTGCTGCTGCTGCTGGTTCTGCTACTGCTCAGTGGCAGATGTTGTGGTACCTGCTAACAGCCATCGCATGCACACCAAACCAGAGTCGTTTGTGATGTGTTCTAACATAGGACAGCAGCACGGTCAGTGCCAGAAGCACCTTTGTCATTCAGCAGCAATTCTGCATCTGCATTTTGGATATTAAAGGCAATTGCATGTCCAGCTGACACTCTTCTGTTTGCTCGACATTCCTTTGCGCTGCTTGCTGCAGTGGTGTACAGGCTGAAGCCCGCAGGCGGGCCAGGCAGCAGCAGCAGCGGCGACAGTGCTGCTGCCATTGCAGGAGGCAGCAGCAGGGACACCAGCGGAGCGCAAGTGGCAGTGCTGGGCAGCCCTACGGTAGGCATACACCTCATGGCTCTTTGCAGGCGTTGGCAACATGAGGGGTGGTTGCTTCAGCCCGCTGTTTATAGCATCGCCTGTGTGATGAGTGCAGTGCTGGATGCAGTAGTAGTTTTTGTATCGCTTTGCTTGCATGTTAGATTGCTCGAGGGGGGCCCCCAGTGTGGGTGCTGTTGCAGTGAAGCAGTGATGCTGCGGCTGTGGCTGCTGGTGCTGTCCAGGATCTGCCACCCGCCTATGCTAGGTAGGCACTGCAACACACTGTGGAGACGAGCCAGCATATGGTGCCTGCCTTGTCTGCTGTCCCCTGCTCTGCTCTCAGGGGGTTAGGCTCACTATCGCTGCTGCCGCTGCTGCTGCTGCTTTTGGTGGCTGCCGAACGCCCTCATAGGTGTTGGCGTGTCACCACATGACTCGAGGACGGTGGCCTGTTCCACGCGATACCATTTCTAGCTGAGCATGCATTGCTGCTGCTGCTGCTGCAGGTGCCTGTTGGCCTGTCATCAGCGCTGGGCTACCTGCACTTTAATCAGGTGGCGCACATTGTGAGCATGCCTCAATGACGCCGCTGCTGCTGCTGCTGTGGCTGCTGCTGTCTACATTTGTGCTGTAGGTGCCTGTTGGGCTTTCGCAAGCGCTGGGCTACCTTCAACGCATGTCTTAGGCAAGGTGGCCTGCTTCAGAGCGAGGCCTGAGCTTGCATTACCGCTGCTGCTCCTGCTGCTGCTGCTGCAGGTGCCTGTGGGCCTGTCATCAGCGCTGGGCTACTTGCATTTGAGCCAGGTGGCGCACATTGTGAGCATGCCTCACTGCCGCTGCTGCTGCTGCTGCTGCTGCTTGCATGAGTGCTGCAAGTGCCTGTTGGGCTGTCGTCAGCGCTGGGCTACCTGCACTTGGGCCGGGTGGCGCGCATTAAAGCAAGACATTAGCATGCCTCACTGCTGCTGCTGCTGCTGCAGGCGCCTGTAGGCCTGTCTTCAGCGCTGGGCTAACTCAGCCTCACGTCTTAGGCGGTGGCCTACATCAAAGCCGCACCTGAGCATGCCTCACTGCTGCTGCTGCTGCTGTCTGCATATGTGATGCAGGTGCCTGTTGGGCTGTCATCAGCGCTGGGCTACCTGCACTTGGGCCAGGTGGCGCGCAAGTTTATCATGCCTCACTGCTGCTGCTGCTGCTCTACATTTGTGCTGCAGGTGCCTGTTGGGCTGTCATCAGCGCTGGGCTACCTGCACTTGGGCCAGGTGGCACGCATCAAAGTGCCGCAGCACCTCATGCAGCACGGAGCAGCAGACGACACAGGTGCGTGGGTTGATAGAAACCCTAGGCATAATCAACAGCCTATGTATTTTGTGGTTTGCGCCGCCTGCTAGCAGCGGTCGTCAGACGACACATGCGTGCAGGCAGACGCAAACCTTATAGATTTGTCATGGTTTGCACCACCTGATGACAGCAGTTTGTCGTGTGCAGCGTAATGCACCTCATGCAGCACGGCGCAGCAGATGACAGTGTGCGCAGGAAGTCACACAGCATGGAACTGGCTACCACTGGTAGGGGGGTCAGGGCGTGACTACAGCCTTGTTATGTGCAGCGTAGTGCGCCGCATTGAATACACCTCACGAATACACCTCACGAAGCACGGAATAGCAAACGACAGAGGTTGGCGGAAATGTGCGCCAACCCCATTTGTGCTGCCACGGCTCGAAAAGCTTGTGACCCAGATACCCAGATGCCGATGCTGCTTGCACTTCAAACCTTGCAACATTTATGCTGTCACAGCAGCAGCTGTCGTGCAGCACAGCCACAGCAGTGTTGGGAAGACCAGGCGGGCACCCTTGCAGTCATGGTCATGCTGTGCATCCTTTCCAGCTCATAGAACCGCTTTTGCAGTCCTATTACGCTGATACCTTGACGACTGGTGAAACCACCATGTTGCTTTGCTCCGCAGGTGATATCACACCTCTGCCAGAGACCCACTCCACACCCACAGCAGCAGCAGCAGCAGCCAACGCGTCACCCTGTGCTTCACCAGCCAACACACCCAAAGCATCACCACCACCAGCAGCATCACCTGCAGCAGCAGAAGCACACCCTGTGAGCAGCCCCGGCTATGCACCTCCAAGAACACCTGTCAGCAGCCCTACACAGCAGCAGCCAACGCATACTGCTGCTGCTGCTAGCCATATAGGCCCCCAGCAGCAGCAGCAGTGGCCACCAGCTGCAGCAGCAGCAATCATAGCTGGCAGCAGCAGCAGTGATAGTGCCGCACCCCAGCCGCCACCGCAGCAGCAGCAGAGGTTCACAGAGCTGCAGACAATGTGGCGTCAGCGGTCACTGGATGAGAAAGGTCTCAGCAGCGCTCCCCAGCAGCAGCAGCAGCAGCAGCAGCAGCAGCAGCAGGGTGTGCGCCACGGCAGTCCTTCCCCAGACATCAAATTCCCTCGCACAGTACTTCAGCCACCGACAAGGCACCCCAAGAGCCCACCCGCAGGCCTATCTGCTGCTGCTGCTACAGCTGTGCCAGCGCCTGTTGCAGGCATGCTAGTACCAGCAGCAGCAGCAGGGTCAGAAGCAGGTAGCCACAGCACTGCTGCTGCGCCTGCTCATCGTTTGGAGTCCATCCCATCAGATGAGGTGCTGCCAATGCCAGACAATGCATCTGATCATAGCAGCTGGCTTGCGCACGGCAGCACACGAAGCTCTATCAGCAGCAATGAAGATACTGCTGCTGCTGCTGGCAGTAGCAGCAAGACAGCAGGGCACTTCAACGGCGGCAGCAGCAGCAGCAGCAGCAGGCAGCAGCAGCATGTTAGCAGCATGCCTGCTGCTGCTGTTACTGCAAGTGGTGGCGTGTTAGCTTCCCCTGGCACGGGCAGCAGCAGCAACAGGGCTGTCAGCAGGCAAGCCCAGCTGTCAGCAGGTTCGAATTCAAATTTGAATTCAAATCTGAGTGCGCCAGGTCAGCAGTCGCCGTCAGGCTGGAGCTCCAATGACAACTCATTTGAAAGTGAGGGCGGCACTGCGCCAACTGCTACAGACAAACTTCACACAGTAACTGGCAGCAGCACTGCTGCTGGCAGCAGCAGGGAACCCACAGCAGCAGCAGCAGCAACGGACGGTGGGCAGCTCAGGCAGCGTGTGCGTCATCAGATCTCCCTTCCACGCCAAACAGCAGCAGCAGCAGCAGGCGGCGGCAGCGAACAGCGGGACGGTTTCCACACCCCCACCAGCCGCAGCATGTACTACTCTGCACTGTCCACGCCAGGGGGGTCGGTTACAGGGGCAGTACACAGCTCCAGCAGCAGCAGTGACGGCTCTGCACTGAGGAGCCCAACGCGTAATGCACCTGCTGCTGCTGCTGCTGGTGCGGCTAGTGTGGGGACAGCTGGTGGAACTGTCAGTGGCAGCAAGCTGAGCACAGGTGCGGTACAGCAACCAACTGCAGCAGCAGCAGCAGGGGACAGGGCAAGCCGCATTGATTTCAGTAAGCAACAGGAGCCAGCAGCAGCAATAGCAGCAGGTGATGCTGGTGGTGGTGGTGGAATGTTGGGGCTTCTGCATGCTCCTGAGGCCTTGCTGAAAGCAGCAGCAGAGAAGCTGCAGCAGCAGTTTGGTGGCACAGACCAAGACAAGCAGCAGCAGCAGCAGCAGCAGTATCCAGAGATTCAGGGGCTGCACAAGCCTATGCCTGCTCCTGCAGTGCCTAAGGCAGCTGGGGCTAGCCCCAAAGCGCCTGCAGTACCTGCATTGGGACATGATGCTACTGCTGCTGCTGGTGCTGGTGCTGGTGGTGGGTATCCTGCTATAGGTGGTGCTTCCGCTGCAGCTGGCAGCACTACTGGCATTCACACCAACCAGCAGCAGCAGCAGCAAGGTGTGCATGGTGTATCTACAGTAGCTGCAGCAGGAAAGCCAAGTGAAGCTGCTGCTGCTGCTCCTGCTGCTGCTGGATCCGCAGTGGGTCCTGCTGCTGTTACACCGTCTGCAGCACACCCTACTGTTGATGTAGGCTCTTTTAGGGTGTGGATGGACAGCAGCAGCACCAGCAGTCGCCCCATGGGTGCTGCTGTGCATGGCCAAGGCTCTGCAGCAGCAGCAGCAGCTAGTGGGGCCTCCTCCAGTAGCCTAACCCAGCAGCAGCAGCAGCAGGTTGATACTGCACAAGCTGGCAGCAGTAAGGCTGCAGGCAGGGACCAGCAGCAGCAGCAGCAGCTGGGCAGGGGGTCAGCGGGGCCAGGGGGTGGCAGCGGCAGCGATGCTGCTACGTATGGCAGTGTGCATGGTGGGGATGGGCGTGGCAGTGTGGGTGGTGATGCTGTGGAGTATGAGCTTGAAGTGCTGGCCATAGTGCCTGGTGAGTGGCTGTGCTCTGCTGTCAATCAATCAATCACGTGTGTTTCCAGCAAGAGGGGCCAACCGTGAAGGGAGTCCACTCTCAAACCACCTGTGGTGGGTACGCAACCAGCCGGCCAGAAGGCTAACGAGCAGGGGCCAAATGCGTTGGTGTTTATGGTATGTCATAGTGTGATGGGCGTGGCAGCATGGGTGGCGATGCTGTGGAGTATGAGCTGAAAGTGCTGGCCATAGTGCCTGGTGAGTGACTGTGCCTTGCTATGCTGGTGGGCCACATACAGTGTGTGGTTTGTTCAGGTTTGATGGGCGCGTCAGCGTGGGTGGTGATGCTGTGGAGTATGAACTGGAAGTGCTGGCCATAGTGCCAGGTAAGCGGTCCGGCTGTGGAACTTCTGCAGCCTCTAGCAGACAGACATGTAGAGACACCCTACCCCTGCATGCAAGGCTGCACATGCATGCAAGGCTGCTCATGCAAGCAGGACTGTGATGTGCTGCTACGTATGGCAGCGTGCATGGTGGGCATGGGCATGGCAGTGTGGGTGGCGATGCTGTTGAGTATGAACTGGAAGTGCTGGCCATCGTGCCTGGTGCGTGGCTCGGCAAGTTTGAAACATGCAAGACATTTAATTTTGAGCCCTGCCTACGAAGATACAGGCAGCAAACTTTGCTGTGACACTGTTTGGCCTGAAGAAGCAGTGCTGTGCTGGTGTGTATCGTATCTTTGAGTGGGATGGGCGTGGCAGTGTGGGTGGATATGCTGTGGAGTATGAGCTTGAAGTGCTGGCCATTGTGCCAGGTGAGTGGCTGGGCTGAGAAAAAGTAGCAGCACTCCAGCAAAAATGCATGCAGAAACATTCCACCCCTGCATGCAAGGCTGCACATGCATGCAGGCTGTGCTGTGGAGCATGAACTGGGAAGTGCTGGCCATCGTGCCTGGTGAGTGGCTGGGCTGTGCTGGGCTGGTGTGTTTAGTATTTGTTACTGTCAGAGTCTGCTGCGCATGGCAGCGTTGGTGGTGATGCTGTGGAGTATGAGCTGGAAGTGCTCGCCATAGTGCCTGGTGAGCGACCGGGTTGTCACAACAGCAGTCCTCTGCTGACTGGCTCTGGTGTGGATCCACGGGGTGTGTATACACTGTCATATATGATATGTTTGGCAGAGGGGGGATAGCCATGGCATGCTTTGGGTGTGAGTTGAGGTGTGAGAATGTGGTCTTGTATGGGGAGCAAGTTTTGCTGCATGAATCTGGCATGGTCAGTTGGTGGAATGACAGACAGTCAGCCCTCAGGCTGTATTGCTGCCTGCGTCCTCCTGTTACCCTGGTGCTGCCCCCCTCCTGCTCCCACACTGTGGCCTTCACTTGACACAACCACGTTGCACCCCACATACAGCGCCGCAGCCCCTCCAAATAATGCACAAACAGCAACCAAAATGCAAGCAACTTTCCATCGCTGCTCTGCCCTGCCCTTCAACAAGATGTCAGGCCAGCCGGTGCTGTCAGACGCAGCACGGCAGCAGCAGCAGCAGCAGCAGCCGCCCCTCAACGTGAAAGGCCTCACGCAAGACGCACACGTTGAGCCACATGTACACACACGCAATCAAAACCACACTCTTGCTGACCCTCACCCCCCAAAGCGATGCACAAACACGAAGCAGCCTTGTTCTACTGCTTTTCATTGCTCCTGCCCCGCCTGTCTTTCCACTGCAGGTTGTGGCAAGATGTCAGGCCAGCCAGTGCTGTCAGATGCAGCACGGCAGCAGCAGCAGCCCCTCAACGTGAAAGGCCTCACGCAAGACGCCCACTTGGAGCCACACCTGCAGCCTCAGAAGCCCCTCGAGGGGTGCTCGGGTTGGGTGCGGCGCCACCTGTCGATTAATACGCACGCTCCTTGGAAGGCTGGCAAGCGGGGTTTAGGGTGGTTGGGGCTGAGGGGGTGTTTTAAGAAGCAGCAGGACAATGATGACCAAGCACAGGAACGGCAGCAGAAGGCGGCAGTGGGCAGCTGCTGAGCTGAGTGGTGGTTTTACATGGTCGTCGCGGTGGAAATCAGATATGTGCTGAACCAGGGGGTTGTTCACTTGCAGCCGCCTAAGCCCCTCAAGGGGTGCACTGGTTGGGTGCGGCGCCACCTGTCGATTAATACACGTGCTCCTTGGAAGGCTGGCAAGCGGGGTTTAGGGTGGTTGGGGTTGAGGGGCTGTTTTAAGAAGCAGCGGGACAATGCCAACCAAGCTCAGGAGTGGCAGCAGAAGGCAGCGATGGGCAGCTGCTGAGTGATGCATTGGGCATGTGCGACACTCGCAGCATCTGCCGTGATGCCCGATTTTTGAGACGAAGGGGTGCACACATTGAGTGTGGTCACTGTTTGGTGCATAAGCGTGGGGCGTCAAGCTGTGCATCTGTCGGGCTTAGGTTTGTTTGGGGCACAGTGCACAGCAACTCAATTTGATGCGGATAGTTGCAAACTCTTTGCATTTGCTTGTCATTGGTTGCTCATGATGTCGTTTGCCGCACCAAGGCGAGCTTGTCTGCGCCAAATGCACTGAAGGCTGCTGCATGCACGTTCGTCACCGGATAGGCAAGCAGGCTCAGCATTCGGTTGGGTGGGGGCTCAGCAGGAAGTCACTTACTGCAAAGTGTGCTGCTTGCATGCAGTGCTGTTGCACACAGCACGTACTGCAAGGAGAGTCACATGGTAGGCATACCACGTGGCGGCCACTTCTCCACGAAAGCAGCCTGTTCATGCCCTGTGGCAGGGATTCGTTCCGTCCAATGTTTCCGTCCAATATTTCGTTGCATAGCTGCCGCAGCTGCATGCTGCATACTTTTTTGCTGAACGATGTGTAACTGTTCAGCCTCACGCACAGCCCATGCAGCTCGTCACGAGGAGTCCTCCAAAAGCTGTGGTTGCTGGACCCGGCAACGGCGCCGAATGAAGCATGCGTCTCGAATAATTACACAGTGCGCACTGTGCAGACAATATGAAACCAGACAGCACAGGCGCAGCTGCAGCCGAAGAACAACTATGTCCATTCCAAGCGTCAACACCATGGAGGGGACCACCTTGCCAACTGCGCACACCGTCACGCTGTCTACGGTAGACTGCAACGCCGTGCTATAGCACAGCAACACTGCTGTGAACATAGTGTACGTTGCAGGCTCATCCGAACACGCACATCACATGGCTGATCAGAGCCATGCAGCCGCAGCAGTGCCGATGAAGGTCCCATACACCATACGCAGCTGAAAGCCATGAGTGCATGCACTACCCCTAAATATCACAACACAAAATAATGCATGATCACGGCACACATACACACATGTGCCAGCTCACCGCGGCTTTTCCCTGGGCAGACACAGACTATGTAGTACTGCAGCACATGAAACGGCCAGCAGGCCATATGCATGCCTCCCAACTGCAACACTCTCTAAACCCCTGCCATATGATATGGCAACCAACTGCAACACCATATGGCAACGAGTTAATTACACTACAGACACAAGAGGCAACTGTACAACTGTTGTGCTGCCGGAGGCGACAAACAGCCGCCTACAGCAACTGCACACCTCTTGGTGAGTGAGCAGCGCTTATATGTGCCCATGCAACTGCAAGCCTCTTGAAAATCAGGCTATATGTGCCCATACATACACATGTACAGCTGCACCCCGCTTCACACTGCCGCAGTGCACTCCATACAGGCAAGTAACCTATGTAACACGCAGACACCATTATCACGCTACAGCAGGTGAACCCTAACATGTCGCTAACGTACGGAGACAGAGATCCCCCCACAACCTCACGTCATGTGTCAGGCGCTCTTGCAAGAGCAACCGCCAAAGCTGCATGTGTTGGATATACTAAACTGCAAAGCATTCAACACATAACTGTTGTCACACCTGCCTCTTTTGCAAAGGCATACGGCATGTGTTGACTGTATCCCGATGACAGATGCATGTCAAGCAGCCAAGGCAACTGAGTCCAGCTGCATGCGGTAAGGTGCTGTGCTGTAATGTACTTTGGTAGCATCCAAAGTCACGTCAACCAGTGTCAGGAGCCTTGCACCGAAGCACCACAAACATGTCAACATTAACGCCCACATACCAAATACGGCAGCGTAATGGGTTTGACCCAGCCAGCCATGCCGTCACTCCTCATCATCCCTGCACTGCAGCCCCAGCGCCTGCATGCTGCCTCAACACGGCACCTTGCATCACAGCCCCACAAAACACCTCAACAAACACGCCCACCTACCAAATACGGCAGCGCAAAGTTGGCATATTAGCCCAGCCATATGCATGCCATCAGTACTAAGCGCTAGTCCTCGTCATCCCTGCACTGCAGCCCGAGCGCCTGCATGCTGCCTCAACACGGCACCTTGCACCAGAGCCCTACAAAACACCTAAACAGATTCACCCACATACCAACGGCAGCGCAAAGTTGGCAGATTCGCCCACCCAAGCCATCAGTACTGAGCACTAGCTAGTCCTCATTGTCCCGGCACTGCAGCCCCAGCGCCTGCATGCGTCGCCGCACCGCCTGCTCGCGCTTGCGTTCGCGCGCAGCCAGCAGCTTCTGCTGGTACTGGCCCCAGCGCACATCCCACATGCGGATCAGCGCAGCAGCAGAGTGCGGCACCAGCACGGCGGCGCGGCTTGATAGCAACTCCTGCAAACACAAGCAGCAGACAGCAAAGAGGTGTCAGGAATGCAGAAAAACTTCATATGGAAAGTGCGGCACCAGCACTGTATTGCGGCCCGCTAGCAACTCCTGTAGATACAAGCGGCAGACAGCGACAGGCGTCAGGGAAGCATAAAGGATGTTTTGACCCAGCGCACATCCCACACGCGGATCAGCGCAGCAGCAGGCTGCGGCACCAGCACGGTGGCGCGGCCGGCTTGTAACTCCTGCAGACAGCGATAGACGAGCAGCAGACAGCGAACATGCGTCAGGAAAGCAGCAGGAGTGGTCTGGCGCAGCAGCAGAGTGCGGCACAGGCACGCTGCTGCGGCTTGATAGCAGCTCCTGCATGAATAAGCAGCAGTTAAGGGCATGTGTCAGCAAAGCACATCCCACACGCGGATCAGCGCAGCTGCAGCGTGCGGCACTAGCACGGTGGCGCGGCTGGCTAGCAGCTCCTGTAGACACAAGCAGCAGACAGCGAATAGGCGTCAGGAAAGCAGGGAAGCATCGAGAGTGGTTGGGCGCTGCGGCAGAGTGCGCCGCCGCACCGCCTGCTCGCGCTTGCGTTCGCGCGCAGCCAGCAGCTTCTGCTGGTACTGGCCCCAGCGCACATCCCACATGCGGATCAGCGCAGCAGCAGAGTAAGGCACCAGCACCGTACTGCGGCCCGCTAGCAGCTCCTGTAGATACAAGCAGCAGAGTGCGAATACATGTCAGGAAAGCATCAGGATATGGTTCAACGCAGCAGCAGAGTGCGGCACTAGCACGGTGCTGCGGCTGCCTGGCAGCTCCTGCAGACACAAGAAGCAATAAAGGGCACGTGTCAGGGTGGCAGGAGGAGTAGTTTGGCGCAGCGGCAGAGTGCGGCACCAGCACGGTGGCGCGGCCCGCTAGCAGCTCCTGCAAACACAAGCAGCAGACAGCAATAGATGTCAGGGAAGCAGGAAAGCGGGAAAGCAGCAGGAGTGGTTTAGCGCAGCAGCAGAGTGAGGCACCAGCACGGTGGCGCGGCCGGCTTGTACCTCCTGCAGACAGCGATAGACAAGCAGCAGACAGCGATAGATGTCAAATAGGCGTCAAGAACGCAGGAAAGCATCAAGGGTGGTTTGACGCAGCTGCGGAGTGCGGCACCAGCACGGTGCTGCGGCTGGCTAGCAGCTGCTGCACACGTTCAGAGCGGCCCCCACGCAGCAGAGAGTGATGAAATCACCAGTCAGTCAAGAACTAACGGGCCTAAAATATCACATAAATGAAGTGCTTGTGCTGGTCACCGTGACAATCAGTCTTTTTGAAAGCATGGACGTTGACCAAGATCAAAGATGCTGAGCTGCTTGCCCCACTGCCCCCTCCTGCTGCCAGGCTGCCCACCAGTTATACAATAACCAATATAGTATTTTGCTGGCCACAGTTCAAATTGTTGTTTAATTTTTGCCCGTGCATGACATCAGGAAGCCGCCGCACCTGTTCGCCTTCCTGCCAGGCCGCCCACCAGTCAACAAATGACGGGCCAGACCAGAACTCCCTGCAAGGCACACGCGCACACAAGCAGAGCAGCGCAAACGTTGACACAAAGCCTTGCCAAGAGTGCAGTCCATGCCACATTGGACGGCCGCACGGGCTTTGACAAACTCTCAGGAATGCAGGGCGTGTGAGTGAGGAGCAGCACAGCAAGTGCACATGGAGATCTCCAGTATATAGATACACCAACCAACTTACTTGGCATGCACGGGGCACAGAATCAGCTGATGAGCAAGATAGCAACAGCGCCAACAGCATAAGGAAAAGGAAACCTCCAAATACATCGCATGCACTGCATCATCAGCTGCATCTCACCAGCAGTTATGTGCAGGGCCCCGGTCAAACCTGTTGCAGAAGCCCCCCTGGTGCTGCAGGTACAGGTAGCGGTGCCGATTCATCCACTCATTGACCGTCAAGTTGGCAGCGGCCAGCGCCAGCGCCCTGAAAAGTAACGAGCAGCTGATGAACAGGCCTGGAAGCTGCAGAATTAGCAACAGCAACAAGCCAGGGCTGTGGCTTGCAGCTGTCCACAGAGCTTTCAGGGTGAGCCACCAACCCTGAAAGCCCCAACCTGGACCGTGCAGAAGCAGCTCCAACTCTGCTGCCCTGCTGCTGCTGCTGCTGTCACTGCTGCTGCTGCTGCTATCACTGCTGCTGCTGGTGGAGGTTTCACTGCTGCTGATGCTTGCCAGTGTGGTGTCTGAGATGGAATCTGTTGCTGCGCCTGCTGCTGCAGCTGCGGAGTTTGCAGCGTCAGCAGCTGTAGCAGTCTCAGCGCCAGCAGCGGCAACATTTGTCCGCACGCCGCTTGTGTCAGCACCTGCAGCAGCGTCTGCAGCCTTCCCTGCTGCTAACAGTACTCTACCAGCTGCTTGGCTGCTGCTGCTGCTTGTTTCAGCAGCGGCTGCCACCTCAGCTGCCACTGCAGCCTCAGAATCCGTAGCAGCTGCAGCCACCGCAGCACCTTGAGCTGATACACTTGTATCAGCAGTGCCCGCTGCTACATTGCTTGCTGCTGCTGCTGCAGCACCACCAGCTGCTGGCACAGCCACAACTGGCTTTCCAAGCTCAATCTGCCCAACCACCCACGACTCCCCTGCACTGCCCACCACACCACTGCTGCTGCTGCTGCCGCTAAGATTGACCAAATTTTGACCAGAGTCAACACCCGAAGGGTGGCTCCCAGCTGCCAAGCTCGATCCCAGAACTGCAGCCATGTTAGCTGGGTTGTTACTAACAGTGTTAGTAACAGTCAGCTGCATCATGTGCTGCTGCAGCAGCAGGCCACCAAGCAGGTGGCAGAACAGCAGCTGGCACAGCAGCATCGCTGCCAGGTAGCCTACAAAGGTGCGGTGGTTGCGAGCACCCACGCAGTTGCCGATCACGGGGCAGTGGTGGTCAAAACGCTCCACACAGCGGCTGCAGGGCAAAAGGAAGCTGCATACATCAGCAATCATTGGCCGGGATTGCTTGTGCTACCCTGTTGCTTTCAAATCAGCATCCCTCTTCATCATGAGATCAACAACTTCCCTCCAAACACAGTCATGACAACTGGCAATTATTGCTGGGTGATGATGCAATGGGTGTTGATGATTGGAGCAGCTACATAGCAGATCTCTGTACACGAACACCTATAGTGGCTCAATGCAGTTGCAGATAAAGCTGCGGCACGATATGCACAATATGCACAAGCAAAAGCCACCGTCAGGCGACTCACTTGCAAAAGGGGCAGTGCTTGCTGCGCAAGTTGCGCTCCACACTGCACGTCCAGCAGCCATTGAGTGATCGCCCAGCCAGCTTTGGCTCTTGCTGCTGCTGCCGCTGCTGCTGCTGCTGCTTCCAGCTGTTGGCTGCTCCACCAGCTGCTGCGCTAGGCTGCTGCTTGCTGCCTAGATCAGCAGTAGAGGACTGCTGCTGCTGCTGCTGTTTGCCTGTGGACATGGATCCTTTGGCTTTATTGCTGCTGCTGCTGCCGTTTGCTGCTGCTGCTGCTTGGGTGGCTGTAGGGCTGCTGGTGTTGGTGCCGGCAGTGTCTGTCAGGTGGCGGGCACAGGGGCCCTCCTCTGCAAAGCACACACGAGCAACAAGGCAGCAACGTCAGCAGCAGGGTGGTGGTGACCCGCAGTATTCTTAGCAAGCAGTTTTCCCTGGCTACTTGGCTGGACATCATTTGAGTGCTTGATTCAAAATAAAAGCCACACACTACATGCTGCAGCGGGAGCCCACTCATGCGCAGCTGCGTGCAGAACCAACCACATCACCACACTCTCACGCAAGACTGTAGTCAATTACATATCACATGTCACATGTGTTATAACATGTTACTCACCGGTGTCAGGTATGGGTGTGTAGCCTGGGTCCTGCAGGTGTGCTGCTGCGTGCAGGCCCAGCATTGCTGCAGCAGCCAGCAGCACTGCCAGGCACTGCACGGAGTGGCCCAGCCACATGCCTGGCAGGATGTGCGTCAGGAAAGCACCTGCACGCAGCAGCAGCAGCAGCAGCAACGAGAGCATTGAGGTCTGCGCGCGTGGAGTTTGAGACTCAAGAAACACAGGCCCTGCAGCATATGGCCCAGGCACATGCCTGGTAGTACGTGCACTCAACTCTCCGCAATAACAACCAGAAGCGCACAAGAACACTATGTTTCGTGACGCCGAAGCAAGCACCAACAGGCACTGCACAGAGCCGGAGCTTCACCCACCTGTGCATAGCAGCTCCAGTGACAGCACCATCATGGGTGCCACGCGTGACAGTGACAGCTGCCCCGTGGGCACCCCCGCCCACTTGACTGCCATCACATACATGCCTCCCCAAAAGACCACATCCCAGCACATCGAAAGTCCCCACTACAGCTCAAACCAGCAGGACAAGCTGTCATCCAGGCTTCATGGATCACCCACCTGTACACAGCAGCTCCAGTGACAGCACCATCACAAATGCCCCACCTAAACTACTGTAGGAAGCAAAGAAACCCCCACTCCTGTCCCTAGCAGGCAGATTTGAACTCCCGCCTCACGGGTCGGCTGATGCCCCTGGCAGACCCACCTGTACACAGCAGCTCCAGTGACAGCACCATCATGGGTGCCACCCGCGACAGTGACAGCTGCCCCAAGGGCACCCCTGCCCACTTGACCGCCATGACATACATGCCTCCCCAGAAGCTGGCCAGGCCCAGCAGCAGCAGCTGCCACAGCGGCACCAGCCGGCTGCTGGCCAGCAGTGCCATGAGGGTGAGCCAGACGGGAGGGAACAGCGCATCCGCGTAGCTGCAGTAGGCACGCCTGCAGCAGCAGCAGCAGCAGCAGCAGCAGCAAGGTGTCACAGCACAAGTTGCGAAACATAAGACCGTTGACTAACTGGCTGCTGGCCAGTAGTGCCATGAGGGTGAGCCATGGGGGGGGGAGGGGAGGGAACAGCGCATCTGCATAGCTGCAGTAGGCTCGCCTGCGGCAGCAGCAGCAGCAGTGGCAGCAGCGGTAGCAGCAGCAAGGTGTTCAGCAGACGTTGCGAACAGAGGGCAGTTTATCTTACTGGCTGCTGGCCAGCAGTGCCTTGAGGGTCAGCCACAGCGGGGGGAACAGCGCATCAGCATAGCTGCAGTAGGCGCGCCTGGGGCAGCAGCAGCAGCAGCAAGGTGTCACAGCAGAAGTTGCGAACCAAGGGGAGTTGACTGGATTGGCTGCAGGCCAGTGGGGCCATCGTTTAGGATCGCAAGGAAAGAAACACCCTGCAGCAACCTGCAATGAATGAATCAATCAATCAGTCAATCAATTACATTTTCTGGCATGAGGGGGCAATTATAGACGAGTCCACACGTGTTGCAAACCGTCGTGTGATCTGCAACCAGGGATCCTGCTGGCACAGCACGCAATGCAGCTCGATGCACATACCATAAGTTGCTGCCGGTGTCTGCCAGTGTCTACTATCATCAGCACCACCACAGCAGCAGCAGCAACAGCCAGTGCTGCCGGCATCTACTGGCAACAGCACCGCCATAAGTTGCAAACCTCTGATGCGCCACCCTACCTGTACAGCTTGAGGTAGTCTCCCTGCACCTCTGCAATCTGTCATGTAATCTGCTACAAGGGATCATGCTGGCACGGCAGCCAATGCACAAGCTGGAATTGCATATCGATCTGGCAGCAGCACCACCATAAGTTGCAGACTTCTGCTGCGCCATCCCACCTGTACAGCTCAAGGTAGTCTCCCTGCAACCAGAGATCCTGCTGGCACAGCACGCAGCTACATGCACATATCAGAACTGCAGGAGGGTCACGAACTGCAGATCTCTGCTGCGCCATCCCACCTGTTCAGCTCCAGGTAGTCACCCTGCACCTCTGCATGCGATCTGCAACCAAGGATCCCGCCAGAACAGCATGCAATGCAGCTAAATGCACATGCTAGAACTGCAGATCCAACTGCTGCGCCATCCCACCTTACAGCTCAAGGTAGTCTGCCTACACCTCTGCGAACTGTCATGTGATCTGCAATCCGGGCAGGTGCTGGCACAGCACGCAATGCAGCCAGATGCAGATGCTGAATAGCAGATCTCTAATGACAATCGTCCCACCTGTACAGCTCAAGGTAGTCTCCCTGCACCTCTGCAGCGTCACTGGGGCGCCAGCTGCTGGGCGCGACATCCTCATAGTAAGACCTGGGGTTCAGGGTCTTGCGGTTGAACCCTGCAGAACCTGAACCCTGCTGCTGCTGCTGCTGCTGCAGGGTGCTGTAGTCTGCGCTGTAAGGTTGCTGCAGGTAGCCTCCCTGCGGCCCGTTTGCTGCTGCTGCTGCATGGCTGCTGCCAGCACCCAGCCAACTGGTGGTGCTGCTGCTGCTGCTAGTAGACATCGGCAGCACTGGCTGCTGCTGCTGCTGCGGCTGGAGCGTGGCATCTGCTGGTGCATGAGCGCCTGCACCTCTACTACCCACTGCTGCTGCTGCCAGGCCATTTGCCTTGACACGCGGCACATGAGCCTTTGCGCTGCTGCTGCTGCTGCCACCGCTGCCAGTACTGCTCGTGGTGCTGAGACGGGGTCCTCTGGCTGCTGCTGCTGCTGCAGCAGGAGCAGCACCTGGTGCTTTCCCAGTCACACCAAGCACAGGTAAGTGCGGCTGCAAACCTGCTGCTGCTGCTGCTGCTGCTGCTACCCTTGCTGCTTGTCCTGCCGGCCTGTCTATTGCTGCTGCTGCTGCTGCTGCTCCTGCTGCTATCGGCTCGCTGCTGCTGTTCTCTAGCAAAGGTTGCAGCCCAGCCTGACCGTGCAGTGTACTGCTGTATAGCCCTTGGTACGTTCCTGCACTACTGCTGTGCACCATACCGGCTCCACGCCCCGCGGCTGCTGCTGCTGCTGCTGCCAGCCCTGTACCACTGCCAGTGGATTGACCGCTCAGCGAGTCAAGACTAGCACCCCAGCTTGCAGCACCATTGAACGCACCAGCAGATGCTGCGGCTGCAGCAGCAGCAGCACTGCCGCCCCAGCCAGCTGCAGCAGCAGCGGCAGCAGCAGCAGCGCTCATGTCTAGCGGACTGAAGCTGCCCGAAGCTGACGCATCTAATACATAATCTGCATCAGGATCTAACGACCAGCTCAGCTTTTTTGTTATTTTGGTCGGGGGTGTTATATCCACTATAACCTCCCCGGACCCTAACTGCTCAATCCCCAGCGGTGTTGAACCGCTGCCTGAGGGTATAGGGCTTGAGCTGTGAGGCAGCAAGATCCTATGCCCTTGCGCTGAACCGCAGCGGGCCAGGGGGTTGGACAACCGTGTAAGGCTGCTGCCGCTGCTGTTGCCCTCACTCAAGCCAAACGGAGCAGCAGCAGCAGCAGCAGCAGCAGGGAAGCTTGGCTGGTTGCCTGCTGATAGGGGTGGCCAAGGCATGCCTGCTGATCCCAACTGCTGCTGCTGCTGCCAGTTGGGGCTGAAAGGCAGTGCCAGCGGCTCACTAGGCTGCAGCTGCGGCTGCTGCAGCTGCTGCAAGAGCTGCAGCTGTGCTGGCATACCAACCGACCCGCTGCTGCCTGCTGCCAGGGGCGCTGCTGCTGCTGCTGCTGCTGCTCCCAGCGACAAACTCACTGCTGCTGCTGCTGATGCGGCTGCTTCTAGTGGTGGTTGCTCAGACACTGCTGACAGCAGGCCGATGGTTGCATGGCTGCCATTCATGGGTCCGTTTGCTGCTGCTGCTGCCAACATGTCAGGGAATGCACTCAGCAGCTCCTGCATAGTGCTGCTGCCATCAGAGGGCCGCGAATCACGCACTGCTGCTGCTGCTGCTGCTGCCAGCTGCTGGTCCTGCAGTTGCTGCTGCTGCTGCAGGTTGAGTGCGCCTGGCTGCTGCTGTCCTGCAGCTGCGAGTGCCTGCGAGCGTAGGTGGTACTTGCTCAGGCGCTGCTGCAGCTGCTGCCACATAGCATCCTGCGAGCTGCTACTGCTGCCGTTGCCAGCCGCCAAACCCTGCTGCTGCTGCTGCCATGCAGATGTATCTCGCAGATTCCTTGTGTCTGTGCCAGCTGCGCGAGCCTGCTGCAGCTGCAGCGCGTAGTTCTGCAGCTGCATGAGCGCCTTGCGCTGTATCTGCGGTGCACCTGGCGCTGCGTCTGTTAAGCTTCCTGCGCTGAGTTGCTGCTGTGTTAAGAGCTGCAGGGTTTGCTGCATGGTAGCAGGGTCGAGGAGCTGTGCAATGTCTGGGTTGTTAGCTGCTGCCAGCTGCAGTGTGGGGTCAGCTTGCAGGACAGCAGCAACTTTGTCAGGCTGCTCCAGCAGCTGCTGGAACGTTACGTTGCTGACAAGCTGCTGCTGCAGCTGCTGCAAATCAGGAGGACCCTGCATGGTACAGCAGTGAGTGTCGCAGGCAAGCACATAATACATGATGCTGAGCGGCAGTGCAAGCATAGCAGCAGCATGGGCTAGCACAACCAGCAGCAGCAAGGAGTGCAAAGGAAAATGCGTGGCGCAACAGCGGACGTCCAATCGCCTGGTATATGTTGCCGCAGTCAACACTGACGTAGTGGGGCAGGTGAGCAGCACATGGTGGGGTATGACCTGTACACAGCTGCTGCTCAAGCGGCCCAGTAGTGGGTCCACCAACTGGTCGGTGTGGATCTCATCAGTGATACCACCAAGGAGTTTTACAGTCGAAACCAGGCCGGCATGCAAGCACACCTGGTCGTCCCTTCTGCGCCTTGCTCTGCTTGGTAGCCTGGGCCGGTGCATCTCCATGTCTGATACGTCAGGCAAACCACATTCGTAAGTACGCTGGCTTGAGCCAGGATTACACTTGGACGAGAGCAGGAGTTCGAATTTACGATGGAGAGGAAAGCTCACATGCTCAGACAGCACCAGCAATGCGCAAACCGTCGTGTTTACACATGACCGACAACGTTACGAAGATGCTGCTGCCAAAGCGGCCGGAAGCGCGCAGGATAACTGGCAGTGACACTGGCCCGTTGAGGTTCTTGCTCAACAACAGAGAACCCAAAGTACAGCGTCCAAAACAACACTGTTGGACTCGAAACCAGATGAACACCGTTGCAGGTCTGCTACGCGTAGCTGCAGGCAACCCTAGTATGGTAGCTGCCAAGACAGGTCAATGGTGACTCTCCAACACGCGAGACCATGAACACCGTCGATCAGCCGCCATATCACCAAGATGCAACCAAACCTGCGCAGGCTTGTGCAGCAGCACGACGAAGGTCAAACGCACCGTTCCAAGGCTGCTGTACAGTACTGCCAGCCTGCAACGCAACTCCTGCCATGAAAGTGCAACACAAACACCACAACGCCCGCCCGCTGCTTCTGAACCCGCTGCTCCGCTCAGTCCCAGTATTTGATGAGGCCGTCCCAGCCGCATGTTGCCACCTTGCTGCTCTCCATCGGGTGCCACGCTACGCCGATGCACACGCCGTCATGCGCCTTGATGGTACGCACCACCTTATACGGCTGCGCCCACTCCCAGAAGAACGCACGACCCTCAGAGTCACCTGTTGTTGATAGCGGAAGATCAAAATGACGTGGCGGCAGCAGCAGTGGTCAGCACCGTGACCAAGGTCAAAATGCCCTTCACTGCAGCGCGCTGTGCATGTGCAACGCTGACAAGACGTTACCATGGTGTGTGCAAAACAAACCAGCTCTTCACGCAAACTGCAACACCATCATCCTCTGTGTCTGCACCTGCTGCGCAGCAGCAACAGCAAGCTGTGCAAGCAACATTTTGACTCGGGCAGCTACAATCTGGTGGGTGTGTTCCACGTGCTTCAAGCACAAGTTGTTCATACCTGACATGACGTATTTGCTGTCTGGGCTGAAGTTGACCTGGCACGCGTAGCCTGCTGTGTTGTGGCCCTTGAAGGTCTTCTTGCGGTTCTGCTTGAAGCGGTCCTTGGTCATGTACGTCACAATCTGCGCGCGGGCAAGCACAAACACGTCATGTTGAAGCAAAAATTACTCCACATGGACACACTCAAGGTGGCTGAGCAAACAGCTCTCGGCTGCATGCTATACAGCAGACTGTGTGACTCTGCAACCCAGCACAGTTTGAACACGGGCTTTCTGCTCACCTTAGTTATTGCCTAGAGAATAGGGACAAGCAATATACCAGAAGTGCCCCCCCCATACTGATATGTCTGGATGACCTTCACCAGCATTGCCCAGCAAGATCAACACCACCACTCACAGAAGCACCACACACAGCAATACCCTGTTCAATTGTAGTTTTTGGCATCTTTGTATGTTGTGCAACATTGCTCACCTGGTTGTCTAGCGACTGGCAGATGATGGCTGTGCCCGCAGGGTTGGGCGTGACTGCAGGCATGCTGTGCATGCTGGGGTCTGCCACGTATTTAATCTGCACGGGGATGCCAAACTCCCACACACGCAGGCTCTTGTCGTCGCTGCTGCTGACAAAGCGCCGGTTCTCGTCTATGAACGTGACCGTGTTGACTGCGCCCAAGTGGTAGTTGTACTCCTGTAGGACAGCAGGATGAGAAACGGCAGATGACAAACACAGTGGGCTGGTATGATGTGCGAGCGGCGGGTTAGCATGCTTGATTTGTGGGTTTCTGTGCAAGCCTGGTGACACAGCACATGTTCAAAGCAACTGCAGGAGCCTGCTTCTCAAAGTATTGCAACATACAACCCAGAGCCGGCACCAGCTGGAAGCCAAATTCAAATGTGTGTTACAATGTTACAAGCACTGTTTGTAACAACACACACCTGCTCCACATCGCCCGTGTTGAAGTCGAACTGGTAGATCTTCTTGTCCGCGCAGCCTGCCATGAGCACGTTCTGCTTGTCTGGCTCTGGGTGGAAGACGCCACAGTAGTACAGCTTGCCAGTGTTGAGCGTGGTGATGACCTGCAGGCGCAGCAGCATGCGTGACATGATGATTACGGTAGCAGCATGTACGGCACTGGAAGATGTTGTGCTTGTCAGCTTCCAGGTGGAGACGCCGCAGTAGTACAGCTTGCCAGTGTTGAGCGTGGTGATGACCTGCACACACAGCAGCAGGCAATTCACTCTGCACGCAACTTCTTTGCATTACAATCGGCAACCTTCATCATTGTTGAAGCTACACGCAGCCTCTGCAGTGCCAGACTTAATACCTTCACAGCGCTTCATATCTTCGCTGCTTGCTCACCAGTCCCGTCTCTGTGTCTCAGAGCCGGATGTTCTTGTCGTATCCCACGCTGACTTCACAACGCTGAAAAACTTCGCTACTTGCTCACCTGCCCCGTCTCTGTGTCCCAGAGTCGGATGTTCTTGTCGTATCCCACGCTGACTTCACAGCGCTTCACAACTTCGCTACTGGCTCACCTGTCCCGTCTCTGTGTCCCAGAGCCGGATGTTCTTGTCGTAGCCCACGCTGACAAACTTGGCGCCATCGTTGGTGGAGCAACACACAGCCTCTGCAGTGCAGAACTATATAACATTACAGCGCTCTCAGCAACGCGCTCACCTGTCCCGTCTCTGTGTCCCAGAGCCGGATGTTCTTATCGTACCCCACGCTGACAAACTTGGCGCCGTCGTTGGTGAAGTTGATGTCCTTCACGCCCTTGCTGTGGCCCAGGTAGGTGCGCATGCACTTGTAGCTGCCCAGCGCGTCCCAGATCTTGACCTTGCCATCAAGCCCTGCACATGTAAGCAACAGCAGGCTTCAGGTTACACAAATGTGCCGAACACAGAACACTCTGCGCATGCACTTGTAGCTGCCCAGCGCGCCCCAGATCTTGACCTTGCCGTCAAGCCCTGCAGGTGCTAGCAAGCGCCGCAGCAACAGCAGACTTCCCAGGTCACACACATGTGCTGGGAAGCATATTATTCACTCTTCCAGCAATCAAGTAAATATTGTGCATACGCGCAGGGCTGCAGACATGGGAGCTCAACAAGCAGAAGGCTGTGATGTGCGCATCTAGAAAAGGAAGAAAAGGCAACAATACGCACCTGCCGACAGCATGAGCTGTCCCATGCCTGGGAAGAAGCGTATGGCGTTGACGCCCTTGGTGTGGCCGGACCAGGTGTGGGTCCAGCGCTTGGGCAGGAAGCACGCGTCGCTCTCCTTCTTCTTGTCACGCGGCGGCACCAGCCACGAGCGGCCCTGCAGGCACAAGCAAAAACGTGCGACGGCAGGTAAGTACAGCAGTCAGCAGGGTGTTATACGGCAGCATGCAGGAAGCACGCGTCGCTTTCCTTCTTCTTGTCACGCGGCGGCACCAGCCACGAGCGGCCCTGCAGGCACAAGAAATTACGCACAATTGAATGTAAGTACAGCAATCAGCAGGGTGTCATACGGCAGCATGCAGGAAGCACGCGGCACTCCTTCTTTTTCTTGTCACGCGGCGGCCCCAGCCAGGAGCGGTTGTGCAGCACAAGCAAGAACGTGCGACGGCAGGTAAGTACAGCAAACAGCAGGAGCATTAACCAGCAGCATGCAGGAAGCACGCGTCGCTCTCTTTCTTCTTATCATGAGGAGGCACCAGCCAGGAGCGGCCCTGAGAGCAAGAATGTGCACACAAAGCATGCGAGGGAATGTGAGGGGGTTTGCATGCAGCGCGGATCCCAGCAGCACGCAGGCAGCACGCGCCACTCTCCTTCTTCTTGTCATGCGGCGGCACCAGCCACGAGCGGCCCTGAGAGCAAGAATGTGCACACAAAGCATGCAAGGGGATGTGAGGGGGGTTGCATGCAGGAACAGGCCCCAGCAGCACGCACCGGTGGGGTTTAGGGAACTGCTGCCCCCTAAACCCTAACCCTAAACCCTAACCCCCATGCAGGAACAGGCCCCAGCAGCACGCACCGGGCGCGCTTATTTCTACTTGCAAGAAGCCGGCGCAAGCCAGGAGCGCGCCCCTGCAGCACAACCTGCGAAGGGAGAGGGTCTAATGCACGGTGCTACAACAAGCAGCATGCAGGAAGCATGCGTCACTCTCCTTCTCTTCACGTGGCGGCGCAAGCTACAAGAGACCCCAACAGCAACACATGGACCAAGTCATGCACAACAACTGTCATCAGGACATCAACCAGCAGCATGTCCGTTCAGCCTCACCTGGTAGTCCTTGTCAGCCTTGCCGTGGAAGAAGCTGGTGGGGCCGCGCGCCTCCACGTCCTCAGCAGCAGTCGCCTCCTTGTCTGCTGCAGCCTTGGCCAGGTACTCCTTCTGCTCATCAGTCAGCTCAGGAGCCTGCAGACAGTGACACGTACGCAGGCATTCACATGAGCAGATCTATTCAAGCAGACAAGGAAGCCATCACATGCGCGGATCTGGTGGAGCACAATGCATATGCCAAGCAGCGAGGCAAGCAGCCTCCTTGTCCGCTGCTGCCTTGGCCAGGTGCTCCTTCTGCTCATCAGTTAGCTCAGGAGCCTGCAGACAGCGACACAAGCAGACAAGGAGGCATTCATATGAGCAGATTGGATGAATCACAGTGCAAACATGCCAAACAGCGATGCAAGCAGCCTCCTTGTCTGCTGCAGCCTTGGCCAGGTACTCCTTCTGCTCCTCAGTCAGCTCAGGAGCCTGCAGACAGTGACACATACACAGGCATTCACGTGAGCAGATCGGTTGCATCACAGTGCATATGCCAGACAGCGATGCAAGCAGCCGCTCAAGCCTTCTTCTGCAATTTGACAGCTCAGGCACCTGCACATAACGTGACAAATGCAGATGAATCAGTGCACAGCGCACATGCTCAGAACGTTTGGCAAGTGGCCTCCTTGTCTGCTGCAGCGTTGGCCAGGTAGTCCTTCTGCTCATCAGTCAGCTCAGGAGCCTGCAGACAATGACACATACACAGACATTCACATTAGCAGATCAATTCAAGCAGACAAGGAAGCCATCACGTGCGCCGATCCAGTGGAGCACAGTGCATATGCCAAGCAGCGAGGCAAGCAGCCTCCTTGTCTGCCGCAGCCTTGGCCAGGTACTCCTTTTTGCTCATCAGTCAGCTCAGGAGCCTGCAGACATCCACAGGAACAAAATCAATACTTGAACACAGGGGATATGCCAACCAGCAAGGCAAGGAGCCACTGAAACCTTGGCCAGGTACTCCTTCTGCTCATCAGTCAGCTCAGGCGCCTGCAGGCAGTCACACAAGCAGACGCGGAGGCAATCCCATGAGCAGATCCGTTGAAGCACCGTGCATATGCCAGACAGCGATGCAAGCAGCCGCTCAAGCCTTCTTCTGCATTTTTGACAGCTCAGGCACCTGCACATAACAATGACACACGCAGATGAATCACTGCACACTGTGCATGCCCAAAACATTTGCAAGCAGCCTTTTCATCTGCTGCAGCCTTGGCCAGGTACTCCTTCTGCTCATCAGTCAGCTCAGGAGCCTGCAGGCAGTGACAAAGAGCAAAACCACAACTGAAGGGCTGCCCAGGTGTGTTAGCAGCTACATCGCTCCCAGCATCAGCTGCAGCTGCGTGCTGAAGAATGCTGCGCTGCCCTTGCCGCTGTTCCTGCCGCCACATGCAAATCTCAAGCGTCGACGAGTGCGCGTGCACTGTATCGCACCAAGGCCCCATACACCAAAGCCGCAATCACAGCCACAAACCCTACCTGCGCCTGCTTCTCAGCCCAAGGCAGCCTGTTGGTGAGTGTAAACGGCTGCCCAGCTGCCAGCTGCTACATCACTCCCAGCATCAGCTGCAGCTGCATGTTCTGTGACATGCTGCGTTGTCTTTGCCGCTTTTCTAAACACTACATGCAACTGTCAGCGTCAACGAGTGCACGTGCACTGAATCGCACCAAAGCCCCATGTACCAAAGCCGCAACCACAAACCCTACCTGCGCTTGCTTCTCAGCCCAAGGCAGCCTGTTCGTAAGAGTGAAGGGCTGCCCAGCTGCCAGCTGCTGCTGCGCCTCTTCCTGTAGCCGCTGCTTGCGCTCCGCTGCTGCTGCCTTTTCCTCTGCTGTCTTGCGCCGCTTTGCTGCATTGCCGTACACCGAACCAGCCTGCAGGGTGCAACAACAAGACGAGCACACAAACAACAGCATTATGGACCTTTCTGTAGAGCTACAAGTCGGCCCAGACACGCATGCGCAGTGGCTAATGAGCTTGTCTGTGATCTTACATAGATACAAAGTTGTGTTCAACGCACGAAACAAACATGACGGCATGCTGACAACTGCCTCAGTGTCAGCAGCAACCCAATATCCTTGAAGACTCCCGCCAAGCCCAATGCACTGCGACAACAAGTGCAGCAGCAGCACCTAGCAATAGCTATCAACTGCCAGGTGCTGCTGCTAGCCCATGCTAAGCTAAGAACGTGCAATTGCTTGCCATCAAGTGCAGCACATAACACCAGCAGACCCCTGCTTACCTCTGCTGCATCTGTCTTGCCGACCAAGCTCTGGCTGCCAGGTGCTGCTGCGTAGACCATGCTAAGCTAGAAGAACGGGCATCTGACTGCCAACCAATGCAGCACGTCACACCAGCAGACCCTTGCTTACCTCTGCCGCATCTGTCTTACCGACCAAGCTTTGGCTGCCGGGTGCTGCTGCGTAGCCCATGCTAAGCCAAGAACAGGGCATTTGACTGCCATCAATGCAGCACGTTACAGCACAGTGGCAGCTGCCCTCGCCTCTGCTGCATCTGACTTGCCAACCACAGCTCTGGCTGCAACGTGCTGCTGCATTCTAAGCTAAGAACAGGCAGCACTGTTACACCGACAGACCCTGCTTACCTCAGCTGCATCTGTCTTGCCGACCAAGCTTTGGCTGCCGGGTGCTGCTGCGTAGCCCATGCTGTGGTACGTGTTGTACTGCTCATCAAACGCGTACGACTGCAGGTGCGTGTCCTCAACATATCCAGCGCGGTGGTTCTTCAGACCAGCTGCTACGCCATCCTTTTGGAAAGGATGTGCTGGACCTGGCAGCAGCAGCAGCAGCAGCAGCAGCGAGACACACGGACATAAGCTCATTGCCAGCACGGTGGTTCTTCAGACCAGCTGCAACGCCATCCTTCTGGAAAGCAAAACCTGATGGCAGCAGCAGCAGCAGCGATACACGTGGCACTGTGAGATGAGACATTCAGAATGACTCAAAACGTACTCAAGGTGCCCTTGAACATTGCTTCTGCCGTCCACGTGCACTAACACTCTCCAGACAAGAGGCAGCAGCTGCCATGCCGCTGATGTGAACAGTATCCTGCACACTGGTTGACGTGTTACAGTGCACTGCTTCACTTCAGCTTCAATGAGCCCGCATCGCTGCAGCTGTACCGCAGCGCACGCATGCTCTTGCTACGCCTGCTGCTCACACCGCCAAACTCCTGTACTATGTCTGCATCTGCTGCTGTTGCTGCTGCAGCTGATGCTGGCTCTGCTGCTGGCCTTGCTGCTCACCCACTACTGGCGCTGACATGTCCTTGTAGGGCAAGTTGTACTGCACCGAGCGCGCCTTAGGATCTGCAGTGACACACACGACAACACCATACGTCAATTGTTCAGACACGATGTGTATGGTGGACAGGCAAAGCCCATAACCCAACACATTGATACCGGTGCCTTGACAGTACGGTCGAGCTTACTGATCCCTCATGCTTATCTTCTTCAACCAGTTGCAGTGCAGCTCGTGGAGCACCGTTGCACCATTGCACTTGCTGCAAGTTGACCATGCACTTGCTGACGCTCACTACGGCTCATCAGCAATCACAAATCCTCGTTGCTGCTGTGCCTGCAGCACTGCAGCACTGCACAACTCGCTCCATGTTGCGGCCAGGCATCATGCTGCTGCCGCTTGCTGCTGTCGCTTGCTGCTGTAGCTGCTGCTGCTGCTGCTGGCTGCTGCTGGCTGCTGCTGTGATCCAAGCAGCGCACCTAGGTAGTGCCGCGTCTCTGCTTCTGTGACTGCTTTGCCCTCCAGCAACACGCGCCCTGCCGTGTCTACCTGCAAATCACAGCGACATCAACATGCACACCACAGTGATAAGGAACTATGATAAGGTGCCACGTGTACACACAAATAGCAGCGGATATGGTTTGCAGGACACGCATGCAGGACACGCCATGCAGACACTAGCCAGACAAAGCAACGTCCTGCGATGCTCATGCAGTGCGATCGCCTCTGCAGCTGCACGATGTGTTGTGTTATGCTGTTCAAGCTTGCATGCAGCGGCCGCAACCTGCACTGCTCACTGCACAGCTGCTGACACGTGATACGAAGACTATGCATGAGCTGCATCGGCTTGAGATTCAACTCACATGTGGCGCTGCTGATACTTGTACTGGAAGCGAAAGCGTGTACAGCGCTGCGTCTGCTGATGGGCTGCCAGGGCGCTCCTCTGCTTCATCGTCGCTGCCCCTGCAGGAACCAAACGATACAACATACATGCATGAAGCTTCTGAGCACGCTGATGCAAGTACAAGGCAGGCATGCAGCTTGCAGGGCAGAAGAGACGCTTGCAGCAGCAGCAGTGCAGTGTGGCATCAGTGCCTCTTGCACCGCGGCCCGGAACATTGTTGGTCTTCAGTAGGAGTAGCATAATCAACCTTACCCATAGTTTCCGAGCAGATCCATGGCCTGCTGCGCCCGCTAGGGCTGCTACACTGCTGGCACCAGAGTGCTTGCTGATTTCAGATGTCCGCACGCAGGTTCATCGCCGGAAACAAGCTATTAGATTGCTTTCCGAAATGTTGAACTGCACAAAAGTTGTGCTTTCAGCCGAGTAGAGAGCCGTGGATCAACGGAGCAAACATATGCCAGCAGCGCTACGCAGAACCTATACAAGACAACTGTTGTAGTGCTTTAAACGCCTGACTGACATTGCAGTTTGTCGACGGAGCGACATTTGCGGTGAGTAAAGGAGTTGAAACCTGAGCCAACATGACAAATGACAGTGACAGCCCCCAGGGCCTGCAATGTGTGGCATGCAAGCGGCCAGAGGGAACCAGTTACCTGCACTCAGCTTCTTTAATTTGCTTTGCGCCAGCCTCTGTTGCTCATGCTCAGCGTCCACGTATGGAGCAACCATTTTACCTTGCCAAGGTAGAATGCATGCATTTTGCGTGCATTGAATGCATGCCATGACATGGGCCAACCAGTGCTGCATGTAGCCAATCTGCAGGGCGGTCATATATGAATTTCCGCAAACGAGTGAAGCCAGGTTTGCCTGCATGGAGCTCACATTAGGATGCAAGGTCCAACAATGAGGCGCCATGGCTACGGTGCGCTAGCCTCGCAGCTGCCGCAGCCATGATGGCCAGCCAGCCAGTGCCAATGCCGGTGCCAGCCAAGGCTGCAGCACGCCAGCGGAGCCCCAGCCAGGCGTGCATGTACAGCACTGTGTGGTGACAGCTGTACAGATGCGGTATGTCTAATTGATGGAGTACTAGTAAGCAATCAATGATTACACTTGAGATAGTCCGTGACGAGAGTACATCTGTGCCCAAGCCAACATGGCAGAGCAAGGCTGCTTCACACTACACTAATGCACATGTTCTGCTGTGCGCTGGCAATTCATGCCAGCGCCACAGTCAACCACCATTTCTGAGATTCCAAGAAAACCAGCTTACCAAGAAACCAGCTTACCACGCAGCAGCTGCGGCAGCTCACGCAGTGGCAGCCACAGTAGGCCATGCTGATCGCAGCACGCCACCAATACGCCAAGCAGTCCCCTATAGCAACTCTGAATATAGGCGCCAATGTCAACTGCTTGACCAGGATCGAACTGCTGATTGACTTGAAGGTGAAAGGAAGGTAACAAAAAACAGACACGCAACAGGTTGTGGCACCATGTTTTTGGTATGGTAGGCCACAACCGTACCTTAAGGTTCAACAGCAGTCACAGTTTGCCGCAGGGCCTGTGCCACAAAGGGTTGCACAAGTTGGCAACTGCTGTTCAGCCAAGCTGACATTGGAGCAGCAATCTGTTATGTTTATGCTGCACAGTACCACAAAAACACAGGGGACAATGAGTAGTGCCATGGTAGCACACAGAGGAAGGGTATAGCAGGGTGGAGGGTACAAACAGAGGAACAACGCCAGCATATGCACGCAATGCACAAACACCTGCACACCAGCACAGATAACCATACACATATGTTGGTGCGCGCACCTCATACATGACACACCCCTGCGCAGGATCATCCAACCACGTGATAACAAATGACGGCGCGGCAAGGTTTTCAGCCGCCGCCTGACAGCAATAATCAACACATGCATGCAATCGTTGCTGTTGTCGTAGCACTCCTAACATCAACGGGCCGCTGCATTGCGGCAGCGCCTGCTGTGCATGATGCGTTTGTCAGCATCATCACTATGCCTGCATGCATCCTGCATTTCCTGCAAGCATCTATCCACTGCAAACATTGCAATCTCAGCAGAGCGCCTCACCATGTAACATACAGAACTGACCAGCACGTGCGCACGCCATCTCAAACCTGTTGCAAACATACTTTACGCAGTAGTTGCCTGCTGCACGCTCTGAACCTTCACCTCAGTGGCACTGCAAACGTTGCAGACTCCAACACGCCTCACCATGTATCGTACAAAACAGCCGCTGCCTGGTAGACCAGCACGCCATCTCAAATCTGTTGCAATCTCTGCACTGCATATCACGGCATGATGTTCTAAACAGCAGCTGCCTGCTGCACACTCTGAACCTTCACCACAAGCGCGTCCACGCTCTCCTCTGTATCAGCAACGAACTTGCGCGTGCCCTCCACAGCCAGGAAGATGGCAGCGTTCACTGGCACTGCACGCAGCATGGCAGGTGCCACACCACGCCACAGGCCACCCAAGCCCTGCACAACACGCCAGCAAACAATACAAACGCAATGTCAGTTCAAGAACTGGCAGGGGAAGCAGCATGTCTAGTTTCTGTTGCTACGGTAAGCTTTGTCAAGAATCAACATGCTGCAATCATGCGTGTGCAACCATGATAGCAGCTCAACTTGAAAAGTTTACCCATCACCGCATGCTGAACAAAGCAGCATGCAGCTGTTTCCTTCTCACCTCCACCGCAATAGAGCGCTCCAGGGCGTTCAACGTGCCCTTGAACTGCGGCTTGCTGAGCGAGTCTGCCTGGATCTTGGACTTGATGGTGTCAATGGGGAACATGCTGCCCCACAGACCAAAGCCGGCCATCACACCAGCGCCCATCACCTGCAGGAACAGACAGCAGCAGCGAGGGCCTGTTGTAAGCAGCGAAACAAAGGAAGCACATTGTAAAGCTATGCAGACCACCTGCTGCTTGAACTGCGCCATTCAATGCCATGGCCATTTGGTCTTCCACCATTGCCGACGCTGGCAGCAGAGTTTCCTGCAGGAACTTGCCACTCTGCTGCATTCGTATCTCTGGTCGACACTACAGGTTACTAGATACTTGAAGCCTTGGTGTGCCATGCCAAAGATGTTACTATGGCTCACCTGCCAGTACTGCAGGTCTGCTTTGGTCCTGCCTGGGCCAGCCATTGCGCGAATTGACTCCTCGTAGGCAAAGAAGAACCAGGCGTAGCCCTGCATGTCGCGCAGCAGCGTTGACAGGTAGCCGCTGTAGATGCCGCGCAGGCCGTGGTTGCGCAGGATCTTCCTGGCGCAGTCCCAGTTGCCCTGCAGGGGCAGGGGGCAGCAGCAGCAGCAGCAGACGATACAGTCAGGAAAGCATTCCTGTGCAGGACGCGTCATCTCTTGTTGATGGTAACACTGTTCAACTGGTTATTGTGGGTGATTGAGGCTGGTCATGACTGCTTATAAAAAAGCAGTCAGCTACTGTTGGCGTGATGCAAACACGTGGGACTTGAATGCATATCACACAGCTGCGTAGCAGTCCTCCGCAAGTATTGCACCTTGTAGTTCTCCTCTGGGTTGATGCGGCCTGCTGCTGCGCCCTTCATCTGTGCCAGGATGTTGTTCTTGCGCACCATCTGCATCTTGGTACGGATGTGCTCAGTGGGAGTTGACACCACAGACCCCAATGCACCAGCAGCAGCACCAGCAGCCAGGATCTTCCAGGGAGTGAAGGCACCTGTTGCATCGCCCTGCTCCAGATATGCGCGGGTCTTCATGAAGGTGGGGAAGTGGATGCCCAGCAGCACCATGTTGCCCAGCAGTGGAGCAGCAGCACCTTTGTAGAAGGAGGAAGCGCCCTCAGACTTCATCATCTTGCGCACACAGTCCAGGCCTGCAGGAACCAACAGGGAGCAAGCAGCAGAGCGCTAAGTGACATGTATGCAGAGCAGGTGGTGCTGTTAGGTGCTGCAGAGTACTGTGGGTACTGGTTTTGAATCCAGCTGCATGAATATGGTTCAAGCAGCTGCAGCACAGCACTGGAAGCACTCAGTGCAGCAGCAGTGCTGCAAAGCGAGAAGCTGCTGCTGAGGAACATGCTTCTTGCCAAGTAGTGGGATCCAGCGGAAGAGGTTGCTTACCTGAGTTGTATACCATCTCAGGGGGCATGCCTGCTGCGCCGATGGTGCCATTTCCGAGCACCTGCAGGCGGGTCTTGACAGTATCGAAGGGCTGGCCTACCATGATGCGGGCCACACCACCAGACACACCTGAGGCCAAACCGGGCAACATATAAGGTTATATAAATGTTAAGGTCTGCATATCTCGACTTGGAGTTGCACGGCCAAGTTGCTGCCATCGCAACTCGAACAACCTCCGACACTCGCGGCGCACCTGGCAGGATATCGAGCACGCCCCTGTGCACAGCGAGATTGCGCTCCATTTCTGTGAGTGTTGCATTCTCGAGCTGGCCGAGGGAAGGCATCTTGCCGTGCTTGAGATAGTCGAAGGGTGTCGCTATTGGAGGGAAAGTGCGGAAGCTTGCTAACTCGACTTGGTGCCTCGCAGAAAGACTGATAGAGAACAAGAGCTTGTTGCGTGGTAATATACTCTACCTGGTGGCCAGTCGCGGCTTTCACCCCATGCAGTTGCCTGTCACCTGTCATTTGTCACCCCGGCAACGGCTTACCCATTCGGAAACCGCCCGCACAGCAATATGCTCTAATCGTATATCATGCGTCCTTGCAGTCGAGATTAGTTGCATATCCATTCTCAGCAAGGGTGGGAGCATAGCCTAGCCACCAGCATGCCTTGTTACAGCTGGGTCCCAGACCCATGGAAACCATGCTTGGCATACAGAGATGGAGTCGAGCTCACCCACATGTTTCAACCCAGCGAAGACTGCGATTCATTCTGCCTCGTTGATGATTATGTTTGCTGCCAGGTTGCGTCAGTTACTCAACAAGTTGCGCTGGCAGTCCCTGAGACAGCAGACTGGTTGGCAGCAGCATGCACTGCATCCGAAGACCGTCAGTATAGCCCTCACGGCCAGCGCAAGGCATTTGCGCTCAGAGCATGTGCTAACGCGAATCAGCATACCAATCGACATGTCTCCTCAAGGCATGCGAGAAGTTCCCGTCAGGTTCAAACTGTTACATCACTGCCTTCCTGTGCCATCATATGGCGGTTACGCAACCTCTCATGCAGATGAAATCGTCTTCATGCCGGCAATGCTCAGCACAGTCACTCTGTTGCTTCCTCACTCTCTCTCTTGCTGGCAGCATACAGCACACAGCAAGCAAGGACCCAGCACACAGCACAACACTATTACCAATACTCTCGGCTGTACTCCTCAGCAAGCCATGCGGCAAGCATATCATGTATCACCAAACAAACCCAAGCAGGCTTAGTCACAGCAGAACTTGCACTCTGCTTGCACCTGCACTTGCCCATCTTATATACAAGGTGTGTACCTCTGCCTACAGAGATAAGCCAATAGGACAAGCCTTGCCAGGGATGCATGTAGCATACGGTACTGCCTGGCACGTGCTACACCTATTATAGTACATGCCGTGTTTATGTGGCAGCGAAAAGTACGCTGCCAGCTGGCATCAAAACATGCGTTGAGCTGCACCAGTGCGCCCACACTGAAACAGCCGCCTGCTGCAGTGCCTGGCAAAGCCAGGAACGCAACCGCACTGCAGCAGACGATGCGCATGCAACCGAGCTGGATCGTAAGGTCCAGCCCTAGCGTAATTGCATGCGGAGGTTATGCACAAACACAACAGCTGAGATGTGTGAACAGAGGGCCAGCCACATCAGCAAAATAACACACCCATATGATAAAACACTTGCAAACATACACTTAAACACATACTGAACATACCCAAACACATTTGGCTGGCATTCACCATGCACACAAGATTATCCGGCCCACAGGCTGCTCTCTTTGTCTGTCAATCGGACCCGCAATTTGCTGTGTCAACCGTATGCAGAAAAAAGCTTGGCAGGCTAATCAGCCGCCACTCAAAGAGTTGAATACCCCACCATGGTGCATACATGCCGCAAACAAGCACGCAAGCAATGCCTGCAAGCTTGCTGCACTGCACCACCGCTCACTGCCTCAAAAGATCTCGCTGGTGCAAGGAATCATCTCGCCGCGCTGCAGAATCCTGCAGGCGCCAACTTGAACGATCCTGCAGTGCTGAATCAAAGGCACAACACTGCCTGCCAGCTGCAGCTGTCTTGAGCTTAGCTCAAGCAGTTGCTGCCTCAGTGCCCTTCACTTTGGACACAAACGCGTCCACGCTCTCCTCTGTGTCAGCGATGAGCTGGCGCGTGCCCTCGACAGCCAGGAAGATGGCAGCGTTCACGGGAATGGCACGGTACATGGCAGGGGTCACACCGCGCCACAGGCCAGCAAAGCCCTGCAAGGCAACGCAGAAAGACAGGTCCAGCAGGGTAAGGCGCAGGATTGCAAAATGATGGGTGATGGTGTGGCTAGCACAGTGTGTGTGCCACAGAGCATTCCTGCAAGTGCTACAGCTGTAATACAACTGCAGGATGCAAATGCTGCTGCACTGACTGGGTTCTGGCTAAATGCAAACATGCAGGGAGCGCAGGCAACACGCAACTAGCCGGGAGGCAGCTGCTGCTCACCTCCACCTCCAGGGAGCGCTTGAGGCAGTCGATGGTGCCCTTGAACTGTGGCTTGCTGAGCGAGTCTGCCTGGATCTTGGACTTGATGGTGTCGATGGGGAACATGCTGCCCCACAGACCAAAGCCGGCCATCACACCAGCACCCATCACCTGCAGGAAGGACACAACAGCAGTAGCTACAGGTCAGAAACAGCTTGCAAACGATGCACAGGCTGGAAACAAGCCAAAATTGCACAATGCAGACAAAGCGTAGTCCGTCAGACGCTGCTGGCATCTACTCCTGCTGTACTCCTGCTGTGCTCCTGCAGGGATTGGGCAGCTTCCTCACTTGCCAACACTGCCATAGTGTGATAGACAGGAAGCTGCAATACAGTCAAGGGCTGGTGTTGTTGTGACCAACCGCCCAGCGTCTGCTCTCACTTTTTGCTTGCTCTGCTGCTCTCACTCTTTCAAATCTCTGGTTACTAGATACGTTCAGCCTTTCCGTGTTTGCTGTGGCGCACCTGCCAGTACTCCAGGTCTGCCTTGGTCTTGCCTGGGCCAGCCAGGTAGTGCACAGTGGCCTCATAGCCGAAGAAGAACCATGCGTAGCCCTGCATGTCACGCAGCAGCGTTGACAGGTAGCCGCTGTAGATGCCGCGCAGGCCGTGGTTGCGCAGGATCTTCCTGGCGCAGTCCCAGTTGCCCTGCAGGACGGGGGCAGCAGCAGCAGGCAGGCACGAACTAGGTCAGCAGTTGGTCTCAGGCAAAGGCAGCAGTACAAGTGTGAGGTGATGACGATAAAGGTTGCACAGCAGAGAACCACTGCTGCTGTACTGTCCTGCAAGCACCCAACCAACGCACAGGAACAGCAAGCACTCCGTATCAAGCAACCTCTGCAGAACTGTTTCCTGCAAGCACATCTATGAAGCACACTGCTGCGTGTTCCTGCACGCTGCATCCAGATGCACAGCAGCGCACCTTGTAGTTCTCCTCTGGGTTCAGGCCACCAGCTGCAGCGCCCTTCATCTGTGCCAGGATGTTGTTCTTGCGCACCATCTGCATCTTGGTACGAATCAGCTCTGTGGGTGTTGATACCACAGAGCCTGCTGCACCAGCAGCAGCACCAGCTGCCAGGATCTTCCACGGGGTGAAGGCACCTGGTGCATCGCCCTGCTCCAGATATGCGCGGGTCTTCATGAAGGTGGGGAAGTGGATGCCCAGCAGCACCATGTTACCCAGCAGTGGAGCGATGGTGCCCTTGTACAGGGAGAAGGGTCCCTCAGACTTCATCATCTTGCGCACACAGTCCAGGCCTGGCAGGAGAAGATGCAGGCGATAAAACACTTGAGAACCAACCTAATTACTGATCCACGCAAGCTTGCAGGCAGAGATGCAAAAGAGCATGCAGCATGCAAAGTAAGGCAGCAGACACAGCAAAGCAGTAGCACAGCAGATGGAATTCACACGCAGTACTAGGCAAGGAAGAAGAGGCAGAGCAGGCATCAGCAGGAGCCAGGGGCTTACCAGAGTTGTAGACCATCTCAGGGGGCATGCCTGCTGCACCGATGGTGCCCTTGCCCAGCACCTGCAGGCGGGTCTTGATGGTGTCGAAGGGCTGCCCCACCATGATGCGGGCCACGCCTCCAGACACACCTGCAGATTCGTAGCGCAGACAAAAACATTCTTCAACATACGTGACATCATCATCAGTAAAATCGTGCTTCCTGTTGCCCACTTATACTGCAGGACTCCTGGAACCACCGACGCTCACGCACCCGGCAGGATGTCCAGCACCCGCTTGTGCACAGGAGGGGTGTGCTCCAACTCCATGAGCGTAGCATTTTCCAGCTGGCCGAGAGCAGGCATCGTGCTCTGCTAGGGAAAGCCGAGGAGTGTTGGAGGGAAAGTGCGAAGCTTGCCAAGAGGAGGCAAGCTAAGCAACTGATGTGCCTTGACGATGAAACAGCGCCACTGAGGACAACCTGTACGCCTGCCAGCTTATCTGGCCTGGCTTATACATACCCCTTAGGAAAGTGTTGCCGGCATTGGAGTTGGAGGTTTCGATAATGTGAGTGACTTCTCCTACTGTACTGCGTGAGCGTACACTGATTATGTTGATTTCATCATCAGTGGAAGCGATCGGCATACTCGCGTTAAGGGTGGCTCCTGCAGAAAGCAGGGGGCTCAGGACATCAACGGCTGTGTTGAACAAACACAGCGGATCCACATTGCTTTACATTAGTGTCAGTCAGACACATAATACAGCCTAGCTTACCCCTGCATCATCACCGGAGAAGCCTGCCTGGCTGCTGCTCGTTCTTTCGCCTCACTTGCTCAGCATCCTTTTTCCCACCGATGCAAAGCGGTGATGGTGAAACGTTCGGCTTTAAGACGGACTAAGACAACGCCGTAGCCGCGCAGGAATGCTTGAACTAGCATGGTGACGGAAAGGCTCTTGGCACGTGTCAGCAGTACTGCCCAGGTACTGCAGGCTGCAGCTGCGCAGGCACCGCATGATCTACATGCCTTACTTGCGCTTATCAGCCTATGAGACCGGCTTCAGGTTAAAATCCATAAACATCAAATGGAGGATACTCCTGTGGGTTGCATGATGGACACTGTTCTGCAGAACCGTTCTGCCAGGCTGGCAGATGGACACTGTTCTGCAGAACTGGCCCTGAGGGTGCCATGCCGCACTCTTTTTTTGCTGGTTACAAGGCCGCACTGTTTTGCCGCAATCTTTTCGACCATGCACGCTTTTTTTTCAGGCACGTGTGCAACAGACACCAGATTGCTGGCATGCTATATCAGACAGGTCTATACATACTATGTTGCAGCATAGTAGGTGGAAGCAGGCCCCACATTGCTGGCTGGTTACACGGTCGCTGCTGCTGCTGCTGAGCCCTCCATCGACTCCTGCTGCTGCTGCTGCTGCTGCTGCCAGTTGCTCTCTGCATGCCAGAAGCCCCAGGAGCGTGGCGGCACCAGCCGCTTCTTGACCTGCAGCAGTATAGCGGCACACATGTGCTTGTATACAACTGCATGCCTTGCTGCTTGGTGCTGCTATTACTTTTACATGCAGCAGCGGCATGACAGCCAGTCAAATGAGCTTCGCAAAGAACGCCGAGCATGGGCAACGCTCGCCATGATGTGACCACTTCAATGTAGTGTATCTCTGCCTGTTTGTCCCAGTTGTTGGCCAGATACTCTGAGGACTTTGCTATAGCAAACCCTGGACAAACTACATGTAGCTGTGCTTGCATGTGGGTTGTCAGATAAGCATTGCATGGTTCTGCTCCGCTTGCATCCAGTTGCTTGGTAGGGTGCATTGCTGCATTGCGGTGTGGCACTGAGAGGGTCGCAGCTCAGGGGATATAAGGGTGGGTCTGCCATGTGGCTGACCAACATACGTCCTGCTGCACCTGCTGCGCAGCAGGAGCATTGAGGTAACCATGCAGCACATCAGCAAACGTGCTCACCTGCACACTGCTGTGAGTGATGTCGTATACGTTCAGGTCTTCATTGATGATAAGCTCGCCCTGTAGCAGCAGAAGCAGCAGCAGTAGAAGCGGCAGTGGCGATCGGAAGCCAGGCCACTTGTGAAGCGCCAGGGTTGCTGATGGGCAGGTGGTGCTGCTGCTGCTTGCCATGCAGCTGATCAGTGCATGCATTTGGATTACGCCAGCAGCAGTATTTACAAATGCAGGCTGCAAGAATGATGGGCTCGGTGGACGGTTTGCATTCAGGTCACACCTTTGGGTACCCCTTGCTTGTGCACTGTATCACGTACGTGCAGAGCATGACAATGCAGACTACGCCTGGGCAAGATGAGACAGAAAGCTGCTCAAAGATTGCGTGCACTGTTCCGTACCACTGCACTCCCTGGACACGCATGTTAGCATTGCCAGCACGAAAGTGTGATGGGCACAGTTGGCAGTCTGCATTCATGTCACACCTGTGGGTACCCCTGTCGGATGTCCTGGATGATTGCCGCCCTGCTGGCTGCATTCACTGTGAGGTGGTGAGCAACTGCCAGGCGAGGCTTAGCAGCCGCAAAAATGCCGCCGGCCTGCTGCGGTGTGATATGGCTCGTCTGCAAGGAAGATGCAGCAGCAGCAGCAGCAGCAGCAGGTGTCAGGGTATTGCTTATCCCGGAAGTTGCGGCAGCTACCATGCTGCATAGACTACCAGGCGGTACACTGCCGCAGTAATTTAACTTGAGCAGCAATGATGCCTTCGTTCCTGTTGTTGCAGCGGCCGCGCTGGCAGCGCAACATTGGACACTGCAATGCTAGTTGCCTCAAGGCAAGCAAGTTGCAGCCGCACTCACGTTGATAAGCAGCTGGCTCTCAAAGCTGAGGCTTCCCACATCCTCAATGGGCCCCATGTTCTGTAGCATGAGCACGTCACTGCCAGCCGCAAGCTGACTCAGCGAGTCGGTCGGGCGCGTGTCACCTGGCCAGGGCAGCAGCCACAATGGCAATCGGCACACACACGATCTTTGTATATTTGTTGTGAGGGCTCAGCAGCGCAGGTGTTGGCTGATTGTGCACTGATTGTGCCGTGCAAATGCAGTATCTGCTAGTAGCCTACTAGTAGTACTGCACAGCGGGGGGGGGAGCACCAGTGTTGCCTTCACGCCTTCATGCTGTCTAGACTAAGCCCTAAACCCTAAACTGTCTAGGCAGATGCATCAAGGGCTGTTACATCGCGATGCTTTGCAGTGCAGCCAAAGTCCACTATGATGTTCACAGAGTGCCAGAGTGCTGTATCGGTTGCAAAAACTTCCACTGGACAGTAGTACTGTGGAAGTGACAATTCACCGGGTGAACACCCTTGCTATGAGAGACTCAATGCATCACACACTGCTGGTGAACAGGGTCGCGCTTCCGGCTCAATCTGCTGGCGCAGGCGCAGGCACTGGGCCGCACGGCCTGCATGCTACTCAGGCCTCCCGCTGTGGGGCCCACCTAGGTACGTCATGGACAGCTCTCGTAACTTTCACCAATTCACCAACCACTGCTATGAGCAGGGTTGCACTAAACGCGTGTTTGCCGATGTTGTGAAAGTTCTGAACGCCGTTCTAAACGCAGTGAACGAAACGCTTGGTGGGGAACGCTGATTGTGAACGCTGGCTACACTACGGTGGTCCTCAAGACCCAACACAGGCTTGATAATGTGAGCTAAATTTATTGGAAGCCCTTTTAATAAGCCAAATGCAGCTCAGAGCGAACACAATTCGAACTTGCGATGCGATTAGCAGTCGTAAGCATGTTGACCGACAGCTCGAGTCCAGCTGCAACGTAACCTGCAGCGTCAGCACACGTTCACTGCACGTTCACGGGCCCCGGGCCCAAAAGTACGAGCGTTCTGAACGCCGTTCTAAACGCAGTGAACGAAACGTGAACGGAAAATTTGATGCAACCCTGGCTATGAGGCCTCCCTCCCAGGAACACCTTGCACTAGTACTGTCGAGAACAGCGGGCCCCACCTGAGTAGGTCATCGAGAGGCCCTGCCAGTCCAGCCTGTATGCCACAGGGCCGCCTGTCTTGTAGTGATCCACGGGTGTGGCGGTCACCTTGACACCACTGCGCTGGTACACAACCTGCAGCCACACAACATGAATTATCATACATTACATGCTCCACTCCAACAGGAGTGCAAAACTCAGTCAGGAGCACAAGCAGCGGCACGCCACTGGCGAATATTCAGTTTAGCTGCTGTAGATAGCACACACGACAAACAGGTGCGGGGCTATGCGTACTGCCTGCATTTGAAAGCCGTCTTTGATCTTGTTTAAAAACACGTGCTTGCCGTACATGCTTGCTCGAACAATATGCTGCCTGATGCATTAATCAATTGAACAGCATATGCTATACCGACTGCACTCAGCAGCGCTGTCACAGCAACATTTCTGCGTATGATCGCGGAAGCTGCACATTTTAATTACCTGCTGATGCTCCACACCAGCTCACCTGGTTGATAATCTTATAGTCAAACTCGTGCACAATAACCTGCAGCACAGCAACAAGGTGTGAGTCAGCCACAGCTCGATCGCTGCCAGCAGCGAGCCTTGCAGGCCAACAGAAGTCCATGACAGCTAGCCGCGCCTGTGATGGTGTTATAGCGTTACTTTGCAAAACCAGCAAGTTCAACACATTCAATGAATTGTACAGCCCATATGGCTCACGCCGTTGCTGACATATGTTCTCCGAGTATGTCATTTGTTGGTTCCACCATCACTTCTTGATGTTGATTTGTTATTTTATGAAATAACACCGCGGTGCCTTGCCTCCCCGCACCTTGTCGCCATCATCCTTGCGCCCCACCAAGTCAATCCTGCGCCTGGCATGCGTGTCCCAAGCCAGGAACTGCAGAACACGACAGTTGACACATGCATTGCATGAGCGTGGTGTGTACGTTGAGGAGGGTTGTATGTGTATGACAATGAATAGACTCGCATGCGCCTCCACGCTTCCCACCATCGACACATGCACATGTTCAGTCTGTTGGATCACAACAACCCTAGCATTGCCTGCGTCAGCAACAAGCTTAGCGCAGTGCACAGTAGCAGCGCCGCTTTGCAAACCCTACACTACAAACGTATTGCCTAGCAATGACAGCTTGCTTTCTGCCCACCAATAAACTGCACACGCAGCCACACTGCCAGAAACTCCGGCACACCACATTCACTTTCTTGTCCCTTGTCCCTTGTCACAATGCAGCCACACACACATGGGTACAACCGGACTGCAAGGTTGCTGCTGCTGCTGGCCCACCTGCCTCCAGCCTTTATTTGCAGCCACTGTGCCGAGCTGGGGCCTGTCCCCTGAGGGGCCCCACACCAACCTTGAACACTGATATCACCAAAGCTCACCGACTACACACAGTCACTGCGGCAGTCACACACAATGTGTGGCGCATTCACTTGGGTACAGCCCAGGGGCATGGTCCTGTTGTTGCTGCTGTTGGCTCACCTGCCTCAGGCCATCCATGGCAGCCGCTGTGCCTAGCTGTGGCCTGTCCCATGAGGGGCCCCACACCAACCTTGACCACTGATATTACCAAAGTTTACCGACTACGCACAGTCACTGCAGCAGTCACACACCATGTGTGGCACATGTACTTGGGTGCACTGAGCCCAGGGGCATGGTCCTGTTGCTGCCGCTGCTGGCTCACCTGCCTCAGGCCTTCAACGGCAGCAGCTGTGCCCAGCTGGGGCCTCTCCCCTGAGGGCCCCCACACCTCCCAGGACAAACCCTACACTACAAGCGTACTGCCAGCAACGACAGCTTACTGCCCAGCAGCAAGCTATACAGGCAGCCACACAACCTTGAACACTGATATACCAAAGGTCACCGCCTACACACAGTCACTGCGGCAGTCACACACGCAGATGTACTTGGGTACAGCCCAGGAGCCGCTCCTGGGACCTGTGGTCCTGTTGTTGCCGCTGCTGGCTCACCTGCCTCAGTCCTTCAATTGCAGCAGCTGTGCCCAGCTGTGGCCTCTCTCCTGAGGGCCCCCACACCTCCCACGGCTGCTTGCGGCCAAACATGGCACCCACGTACAGGCTAGCCAGGTCAGCGTGGTGGTCGCTGTGCAGGTGCGTTATGAACACCTGCAGGGGACAGAAAAACAGCAAGCTCTCTGTGCATCCACTTGCGCAATGGGGTAGGGGGGTCGTTATGAACACCTGCAGCGGCCAGCCAACCAGCAAGCAGGTCTAGGACCTAGACCTAGACTCTAGGTCTACTTGTACAGGGGTGTTTGCGCAGCACAGGCAGGGCAGGGGGTCGACGGCAGCATGGGCAGCAGTCATCTGGTTTCGCAGGTCAGGCTGGTGATACTTTCCGGTTGACGTTGAACCTGTGCAATGGGAATTTGCAGCAATGGCGCTGTTGTGGATGGGTTGATGACGCTACTCTGGTGATCAATAGTTGGAGCTAAACTTAAAAGTGTAGAAACCTTGAGGCACTGTAGCCGGGTTACGCACAAACCATAGGTGGTTGGCCAAACCAACGGTTGGAGGCAGTAGGTGCAGCAGCTGTCTGGCCAACACGCCAGCAGGGACAGCGCAGTGATCACAGCAGCATGTGATTGCTAGGTGCCAGTGCCACTGGTGGTCTAGTCGCATCGATAGCAGCAGCAGCAATCAGCCCCGATGAGCAAACTACTAGAACCAACAGCGCACCAACGGCACATGCACATACCTTTGTCAGCTGAGCCATGGGGACTCCTGTGGCCCATAGGTTGATGTAGGCGCCCGTTCCAAGGTCAAAGATGAACTTGTCTTGCTGCTTGTTGCCAACTTCAACCAGGAATCCCGAGGCCAACTGCAACCACGACACAACGAAGCAACCAACAGCAGCCACTGAACCTCACATTGGTCATGAGCCTCAGGGGTACGAGCATACGGGCTGTGCACGTGCTTGTAATGCACAAGGTGCTACTGGCCATGGTTGACAAGCGCTGTAACAAGCCAGCAGTATGGTCAAGCAGTGCAGCAACTTGTGCTGTTTTATTTCAAGGAAAGCATCATGGTGGCATGCGCAAGCTGACTTACAAGCTGTTGCAACAGCAATTGTTGATGTGTACACATACATGTACTGGGCGCCTGCATGCAGCTGCGCAGCTGCCCTGGCCCTGGACAAGCGACACTGGCAGCGCTGTACTCGCCTGCTCTTTTCTGACATCTGGCGACCCAGATCCGAGAGTAGTGATGCGAATAGTTCCATCTGGGATTGGTGCGTTGTCCGAGTACACCCAAGGCGAACCTGCTGCTGCTGCATGCAACAGCAGAAAACCCGCCAAGAAGGCGACTTCAATGACTTCTGCCCCCATACACGATAATCTTATCAATAGATTGCGGTTACTCACGATCTGGTGCCGCTGACTAACTGAGAACAGCTTATCTTAGTCACGATAAAACGGAGCAAGCGTGCGTGGAACTGGCCATTCCAGCTCCAGTTCCACGCCTGCCATTCCACACCCTGTCGCCGATGCAAGCGGCCGAAAGCACCTGTGAATCATCATTTTTCCGCGGTTGGATCGAGCGCTTAATAACCAATGCGAATGTCTGCAACTGTCAGCAGGCAGGAGTAGGTCTGCTGCTACTGCTGCTGCTACTGCTGCTGCTTAGGAGCAGATGCTGTGCCTCTGTAGCTTAGTTGTTTCCATGTAACTGCGCCGTGGTTACAAACGCCTCATCTGTATCTACCTGGAAACTTTTGGTTGAGCGTTATGTGGCATGACAATGCACCGTCAGCATATCTGGTGCTGGCGCTGGGCAACTGGCTTGGAGGAGTGACCAAGGTAATCAAGCTGCTGCCTCTGCCAGCACCACAGCGTGAGTTCGGTGTCATTGCTTTGAAACACATATCATTCTATGCATGCCACATCAAGCTTGACAGCGTAGTCAGGCCATTATGCTGAAATGCCCTTTCAGCTGACTGCAGTTGGTAATTGAACTGTGCATGCGCTCGTGCACACTGGCGGCTGCACTCCAGGGCGTGACAGGCTTTGGATCAGCCATCCTCAATCTATGCTGCTGGATCGCCTTTGTTGTTGCCGGCGTGGACTCAGGTAAACGGCCCGCTGCTATTGAACGGGTTTCATGTCGCATGGTGTCAGGCCAGCATGATCTTGCTTCAAGACGTCTGGCAAGCGCTGCAGTCGTAAATGTTGCGCAAGCAAGACAGGTCATGCCCATAGTTTGTGCGTATTGCGTTTGGACCAGTTCAAAGATGCTCACCATGTTCACCAGGCATGGCATGCTCATTCAGAAACACGTGTACCCGGGTACACGTACTTGGGCTTCAGCTTGCGCTGCTACTGGTGCTGCTGGTGCTTCTTCTTCTTCTGCTGCTGCTGCTGCTGTTGCTGCTGCCGCTGCTGCTGCTGCCGTTGCTGCCGCTGCTGCTGCTTCCAGGTTCCCTGCAGCAGGCTGTAGTGACGGAGGCGCTTTCCAGCACGCTCATCGCACCAGGGCTGCTGTATGTCACTCGCGCACATGCCACCGCAGACTTCAGGATGGTCGCTGCCATCTCACTGTTCGTGGTGGGTGCCAGCAGAGCAATGAGTCACAACCTTAGCCTGGCATTTACAGTCGCTCTAGTCGAGTTGCTTCAAGTAACATGTACGATCTGTGCAGAGTCTGCGTGAATGATCATTGTGACAATATCAAACACGTGTGTGTTGAAACCTGTCAACAAAACCAAAGCGCAACCGCTGCAGACACATCAGCGCTGACGCTAGCGTTAGGCCAACATTTGTGGACGCACTACCAATCAAGTCGGCTCAACCGCATGCTGATTGTATCCTTTCCCTGTACTTGCAGGGGTTGAGCTCCCCGGTTGGTGCTGCTGCGCTGGCGCATTGGGATGCCAAGCTGATTGAGCTGGTAATGGGTGCTGCGCTGCTGGTCATCATTGTAGCAGAACAGCTGTCAAAGCTCGCTCGCTGGTGGAGCACAAAGCGACTGGCAGCAACAAATAGTGGTAGATGTACCGCAGATGGTAGGGGCAGCCTACTGCAACGCGTGTGTGCAGAGGATCAGCAGCAGTGCTGGCAGCAACAGCAGCAGAAACACCGGTGTAGCAGTGCTCATGCAGGAGCTGCTGCGAGTGATATGGTGAATGCAGATGCTGCTGATGTTAGCAGCAGCAGCAGCAGCAGCTGCCAGTACAGCTCCAGTGACAGCAGCGCAGGCAGCGCTCTGGCAACTGCCACCGACTGCGTAGTATGCGTGCTGGATGCTGATGCTGAGCGCATGTCAGCAACGGCTGCGACAGCTGATGCGAGTCTGCGCACACTCAGCAGTGACGGCCAGGTGTGCGGCAGCCAGTCCCGGGGACTTATCAGCACATCTGGCTTGAGGAGTAACAACACCAGCCTTGCAGGGCCTACAGAAGAACAGCAGAATGCTTCAGCACTGCTGCAGCCACTCCTCTTGAGCTCTGCAGATGCAGATGTAAGAGACACAGATTTGGCGTTGCTGCAGCCACTTCTTGCGAGCACTGCAGCTGTAGCAGACGCAGGTTTGGCCGTCAGCAACCGTGATGATGCTGGTGACGCGCTGCAGCCAACAGGCAGCGGCAGCAGCGGTGGCGGGAGTGTGGCCACATGGGCGGCAGTGCTCGGCATTGGTGCTGTTGCTGGCACTGCGTCAGGAGTCATGGAGGGCTTGACAGGTGAGACAGCCGCCTGCAGGCTGAATGTCTACTGTGTGACACGTTGCTAGTTACAGCTGCCAGCAGACGACTTTCAATGTGTTTTCCAATTCGCCCTGTGATGTTCAAAGGTCAACCACCGAACCCCAAAAAGTTTCTGCCAGGAACAGGATAACGTATGGCACATGCTGAATGGCAGTTGTTTGTCGGTCCAGATGTGACGGTCATTTTCGGCTCTGTTGGCCATAATTCAACGCACCGCAGAATCAGACATGCACTGCTCTTGTAAGAGTTATCACTCGCATGTTTTTCACATGTGGCCACTGGCCTTGCAGGCATGAACGGGCCCCCCATCATCATCTGCTACAGGCTGCTCAACACGCCCAAAGCCACTGTGCGCGGCAACAACGCCATCCTCAACCTGCTGCAGATGCGGCTCATACCGTACTACATGATGGGCCTGATCGTGTGGAAAGACCTGCAGTTGTACCTAGTGACGTGTGCAGCAGGCATGTTTGGCGCGGTCGTTGGAGACCGTTTGTCGTACCACATGCAGCAGCAGACGTTCCAGGCGCTGCTAGGTGTGCTGATGGTGCTGTGCTGCCTCTTGATGTTCGCATCTGGGCTGGGATACGTGTAAGCACCGTGTGCGGCGCAATGGTATGGAATTCGACTGGGTGAAGAAGTGTGTTACAGCTGTGCAGCAACGTCACGTGTTGCTCACAAGGTTGGCAACACAAAATAAATTGTGAAAACGGGGTCGCACATGGCAGAGCAGGACGCACAACATGCTCACTGCTCAAGATGGCACCTGAAGCATATGCAGGGCATGCTCATTGCTACAGATATTCAGTTAGGCATACAGCAACGCAACCAGCGTCATGTGACACAGCGTCACGTCTGGCTTTGCTGCGTCATCGATGCCACTGCATGCATTATGTCACACAAGTCTGCAACATATGTGGGCACTCCTGTCAGACGCATGCAGCGCTGCCTTTTCCTAAACTAGAAGGCATTTGCCTGGTCATGCTGTGCAAAACTTGCGCCATGCGCAACTGAGCAGCCTGCACAGCTGCGCATTAAATCCCAGCAAAAGTGTGATGCTGCAGCATCGCTGAAACACATCCAGGTGGTCATGCTTCAATCCCATGCTCCCATACGTTACATGTCAAGCAACTGCATGTTGAGCGCCTAAGACTGCCAGCACAGGAACCAGAACGGCTGACTAGGCCAACATTGAGCGCCATTGCCGTAGAGAAGCCACAGCAGCAATGCGTCCGAGTGGGCCATCATTCCGCCGCCCAAGTTGTTATGTACGTGCTGGCTACTGTAAACCATTGCAGTGCCAACAGCAGTGCCTGCTAGCAGCTGCGCGTGTCACCAGGCGTTCACCAGATTCAACTGCGCAAGCGGACATGCCTACCATGCAACCCAAAGCTAGCTAGATATCTACCACTGCTCCTACAACTATGCCTGGCTGGTGCTGCTGCATCAAAAGGCAAGCACGTTCATGCCGCAACCCAGTGTCATCTACCTAGGAACGCCCACCAACGCCGGCGCGCTGCGCAGCGCATGCTCTCATATACGCTACCAGGTCAATCAGTCACCAAGTGCCACCACACAGACTAACACAGACTGTGAACACAGACAAAGGCAGCAAGCACGGCTAGGTCACCAACATACATGCATCAGCGCATCACGTCTAACATGCCTGCCTATGGAGCATGCTGCAAGCAGTGCCTCAACACCAGCCCCGAAAGCACGGTCGTTCCAGCAGCTGAGCACACGATCGCTTTGATGCACGGAAACGCATCAGCATAAGCCTACAACAAGGCCGGACATAACCCTCACACAAAAGGTGGGCATGAGCACCAAACGCCAAATCTTGCAGTCCTGACCCTCAACAAGGTTTGCCTGGTCATTCTGTACCAAACACCACACACAGACCCACAAACACAATCACAGTTGACCTTACAGAAACGCACCGGAACAGAAACGATAGTGGACGCCCTGCAGTCATGCTCCAACAGGCAATGCTGTGCTGAGCTGCAACGAGCTGAAGCCACAATGCCAGCAGTGTAACGGGTGTGCAGTCAATTTGAAGCAAGTAAATGGTCTCCAAGCTGTCGTATCAGCATGAGACAATCGTCCGAAAACAAAAACAGTCAGCACAGAAGCACCTGCACTGCTGACGTCCTCTCAAAATGTTGCATTGCGACAACATTGTAACAAATGACACTATCCGACAGCAAGGCGCCCCTTTGCTGGCACTTGCAGCTGCAGCAGGCGCTACCACTTGCAAAACTCTGCCCAGCACAACTCTGCCTGTTGGGACACTGATAGGCTGTGGGCCTAACACCTAACCACAGCACCGGCAAGTGAGCACAGCCGCGCCTTCCATACTGCAGGCCTTTTGCAGGCCACCGACTAACTACACATACAGTGTGGCTACTCCATCAGTAAAACACAAACGCTCACACGCCACCTCCCTGGCTAGTACAACCAGTCGCACTTCGCCCCTTGCGCTCAGGCACCCTGACAGCCCACCCTGGCAGCAAGTCCTGCTCACTCTCAGAGTGACAGTTGCAACAGCATGACCACAGCAGTTACTTTCACCCGCGCCCAGTCATACAGCTGATGCCACTGCAGTTGCCAGACAAGATTCGCAGGCATGCCGGCGCACAGCACACCGTGCTACGCATAATACACCATGCGTGCAAGCTGCCTTCGTACACAACCTGCACGCTGCGCTCAATCCCACAACCAACAGTCCACCCACCCACAACAAGCGCTGAAGCGCCCTCCGCGCACGGCGTGCCTACCCTATCCTAGCCCTGCCAGGCTGCAATGCAACAGTGGTATGTACAGCGTCCTCCGGCTCTTCCTCAGGCCCTTTCCACAGGCATTGGAACCTGCCATGTTACCGCAAGTCATGCGAAGAGCACACCTATGGCAACTGCTGCTGGTGCTGCTGGAGCTCCTGCCTAACAGGCATCACTGGTGCGCCTGCTGCTGCGCCAGTGCACCCATCTGCTGCGCTAGCATCGCTGGATCAGCGCCGCCCCACATACGTGAGACCGCCTCCATAGCAGCAGCCATGGCAGCCGCAGATGGCGGCCCGCCCGCTGCAGCACCTGCTGCGCCTGCACCTCCCGCCTGCTGCTGCAGCGCCGCACCCATTGCAGTGCCCATCTGGAAGAGCTGCGCCATCAGATCAGGGCTCAGGCCTGCAGGCACACCGGGTGCTGGAGCCATCATGCCTTGCTGCTGCTGCTGCTGGCCAGGCCAGCGTCCCCACTGCTGCTGCTGCTGCATGCCGCCTGCGCCATGTGGCTGCTGCGTCACCACAGGGGGAGGCGGGCGGTACGCATCCCTACCGCCGCGGCCACCCCGCTGCTGCTGCTGCTGCTGGCCGCCGCGTCCCGCGCGTGCACCTGCTGCGTGCTGCTGCTCATGCTCTTGCTCCTCTGAGTCGCAATCGTCAGAGCCGCCGTCGCCGCGCAGCTGGCTGCCACCAAGGCGCATGCCTGCTGCTGCGCCTGGCTGCATGCCAGTGCCGGGGGCGCCGCCTGGTGCTGTGGGTGCGTCCACTGCATAGTCCTGCAGGTTGCTGGGTGCACGCCTGTTGCGGGTCTGCACACAACACACCAGGTGCAGCAAAACAGGAGCCAGGTCAGAAGTGTGGACGTCACACAGTGTTGAACGCATGCCAAATCCTGGCGCACGTTGCACTTGCTGTTGCTGATTAACTGGCAACTGACCCCACTCACGCAGTTGTGCAAGCAAACCAGGCAGCACACAGCCACTCCATCCGCAACCTGAACAACATGCCACAGCACCACACCAGAACGACAGCATATACGAGCTGCTGCGTCAGTTGTCAGTGCCGCATCACAACAGTACAAGCCGGCTGTGTTTCCTGCAAGCTCACCTGGCGTGGTGCGTCTGGGTCAGGCTCGCTCTCCTCTGCTGTGCGCTTCTTGCGGCCCTTGTTGTTGGCCTGGATCTGCGCCTGCAGCTGCTGCAGCATCAGGTCGTGCTGCCACTCCTCATAGTCTGCGCGGATGTCATCCAGCAGCCCCTTCTCAGCCAGCCTGTGCCAGCGCTGCGCGAGCGTGTCGCCAGCAGTAAAGCGCTCCATGTAGGCCTTGTACTCTGCCTCCGCCTCTGGGCCCTCTGCAGGATCCGGTGCTGCGATAGGTGACAGCGGCGGCAGTGTGGCATCTGCTGCTGCATCTGCTGCTGGTGTTGCCGCTGCTGCTGCAGGCTCTGCGACCTCTACTTTGATGTGCGCGCCAACAACTGCTGCAGCTGGAGGTGCCTGCAGCTCGCCGCTGGCAGGCTGCTCTGCTGTGCGCAGCTCCAGTGGTGGTGAGGGAGCTGCTGAGCGAGCCACGCCTTCAACAACTGAAGGCTTTTGCTCCTCAAATGCTACAGGCGGGGGAGACTGACCCTGCGGCATGTGGCTGATCAGTGGCGGGAGTGCGGCTGCAGCAGGCACTGCCGTGGATAGAAGTGCAGACGCTGGCACTTCCAGGCTGCCTTGCCTGCTTGTGCTGGTGCTGTTAGAATTGTTGGTGCCATTGGGGTGCTGAGACGCGTCTGAGTGGCCCGAGGAAGAGTACCCGTGCGTACCAGGCGCAATAGGTACTGCCTTACTACTCACAGGATCCACTTGTGCGTACAAGTGCTCTGCAGGGAAAAATAGTGGTATCACAAGTTATGTTGATATCAGGGCTTGATAGTAGCAGGTGCCCCAGCATGCGCCGAATGATTGCTGCCGGGCCGAGACTCCCGCACTGTCATATGCATTGGCTGTGATGCTGGAGTTCTGCAGCAGCCAACAGCGCAAACAAGACTAAAGATTAATCGATCAAGCTGCCAGCGCACTTCCAAGGCCGATGATGCTAAAGGGCTGCAGGGCTACTGAGGTCAGCAGCAGCGCAGCGCAACACACAATCTAGCGCGCATACGAATGCTGAGCTGCCCGCTTCAGCCCCTGACTCACCCGCAGTAGCCATTGCAATGCTGCACAGTCCTTTGCTGCCTCGTTTGTAAAGGCAGGACAAGTGGCCGAATGAGACAACACCCTGCACACGGAGCAAAAGCAGCACGTAGCAGCACTATAGTTATTTCAAAAAGTATGGCGACCATTTCGTCTAGCTGCAGCACTTGAAGCACCTCTCGTTGCGAGGCTCCAGGTGGTCAGTTCAGGGGCTTGCTTTGTTGCTCACAGAGACCTCGCCTTTACCTGGTCTGCTTCAAATAGATTTGATTCTAGACAAAATAAACATAGACCTACCTGCAGCCTTGTTGCAGTGCCGCTGTGGCGTCAATCAGGTGCGTGTGAATCAATGTCAAGAAGCTGTGATACCAAAGCTTCCACCAAACAAATGTCGATAACGCTGTTGTCTTCAAAGTAATGGACAAGAGCACCTGGCAGGCTTGCAGCAAGATGGTGCGACACCAGAAATGCCCAAGTAAAGCTGGTTTGGAAGCAAGGTCGCGATCAATGGTTGTTCAGAGCAAGACGGATAGCAAGTAGTGAGCAAACGTTGTATTGCAGCTGCGTGGGCAGAGGCAATTCAACGGGTGCCCTTGAGCCGTGACTGTTACATGCGATTTTGTGTGCAGCCTTGGGGGCGCTGAAGCAGAGGTTGTTTGACTGCAAGCAAAGTTGCTGAACAGTGGATATGTTGAGCCGTTTGCCTCTGGTAACGGGGTTGCCGGTCACCGGCAGACAGGTGCTGATGCAGCATCACCCCTGCACCGTGGGGTGCTGGCCCATGTCAACAGTAGCTACCTCACTGCGTCACAATAGGTTGTAAACAACACACACGTCAAAGATGGCGCTACAACTCATGATCGGCCACAGCAACAGACATCAGCACGTTGACCAGACTGCTGGTCAACATGACAAGTGGTGCAGCGCGCACCACCACCCTCTCTTTCTACTCTTAGAGAGTTAGTCTAGTCTCAGACCATGACAGTCATGCTTGCTTCATGCAGGTTTGTTACCCATGTTTGAGCTGACCATCCACGGGATGGGCCACTGATTGACATCCCGCATGATGATGATGATGATGATGATGATGATGATGATGATGATGATGACATCCCGCATCTGATGCCATCATTCAACATGTACATGTATGACATGCATCATATGATGGAGAGCAGGTCGGCCCTGCAGCTGTTCCCGGCACCAGACAATAAAGCTTGCTTCACCTGCTGTTCCTTACAAAACTACGCACGGCTAGACCACCGGCATGCAACAGTACTAGTGTCTGGCAGCTGCCTACAGCACCACATGCTGGCCACCATCCACATGGCATGCATACTATTATGGCAATGTGGTGGTGACAGTGAAAGACACCTGCTAGTCAGTCAAAGCGCTCAGCGGGCCTGCACTGAATCATCATCATCATCATCATCATCATCATCATCATCATCATCATCATCATCATCATCATCATCATCATCATCATGCACTGAATGACGACTCCCGCTTGTTGGTGTACTGCCTGATGCTGGTGCAGTGACGACAGCTGCATGATCTACACAGTACACAGCCTACAACCGCCTTTTGCAGATGGTCTTGCGCAGGCAACTACTTGCAGGCCACAATCATCTGCTTCTCCTTCCTTGTTGTACTGCTGGGTTACAATGCTGCGTCACCACCTACTGGTGCCAAAGTATGCATCTATCAGATCTTCCAGCTGTCGATTTCTTTCTCATTCTCTGCTACAAATGGCATGTCGATCAGCCGCACCAGCAGTTCTCCATTCCAAGGGTCCTCACACCCAACCTTGGCCTCCAACTCTGCTGCCAGCTCAGCAACAGACCTCTTCTGCTGTTGCTGCTGATCGCTGCCTGCCGCTGCTGCTCCTGCGCTGCCTGCTGCTGCTGCTGGCTCCAACCTGCTAAGCTTCTGCAGCAGCAGCTTCACCTGCGGGAAGCCAACATGCGGCAGTGCATACTGTGAGAGTCATGTTGCAGCAGCCAGACAGCACAGCTGCCGTCACTGGCAGCACAAGAACCCGCCTGATCTCACTCGCCATCAACATGCTGTGCCCTACCCAGCATGACACAACACCCGCCCCACCCACCCCGCCCCAGCAATCACACGTTTAGCCACTTCCCTTGCATGCAAACCATTGCTTTTCCTCGCCTCCTTCTCCCGCTTGTCGCCCCCATACCGCACCACCCAAGCCACTCCACTGGCATGCTAGCGACTGGTAAGTTTGTAAGTTAAAACAGTTATCTTGCCCAATTGGGAAGCCAATGACAGGTTCATAGGGGAAAGAAAGCCAGCGGTCTCACCTCCTTCTCCCGCTTGTCGCCCCCATACTGCACTACCTCCGCTGCTGCACACAGGACGTGGAACGCCTGCCCAGTCGGGAACAGGTAGAAGGGCGGCACAGCGCCACCGCTAGGAAGCTTCAACGGGTTTGGTGGGGGGTCCAGGATGCAGCGGTTGCACGCCACGCAGACCTGGCGTGAGCTGACAACTGCGGTGCGGCTTTGCAGCAGCTTGAGGTCTCTCCGCACAGCCTCTGCAGTTGGCGGGAGGGCGGACAGCAAGTGCAATGCAGCTTCAGTAAATGCGAGCTAGTGTGTGGTGCAGAAGTAACGTGCTACACGAGCCTGAGGTGTCATCATACAGCCTCTGCGGGTGGGCAGGAGGGCGGAGCAGCAAGTGTTAGGTGGCTTGTGTGAATGCAAGCTACTGTGTGGTGTTGAAGTAACGTGCTGCATACATGGTGCAGGAGCTTGAGGTGTCACCGCTCAGCCTGAGCAGGCAGGGTGGGGAACGCATCTGTTACAGGGTCCTGTACATCGTATTATCATGTTGTGCCATCGACGTAGCAAGATGCGTGAAGCACAGTACTTGAGGTTGTCTATATAAAGAGCAGAACGGCTTGGCCACGAGCGAAAGAGCAAGCGTGGTCCCACTTTCAAACTATTAACCCTGCGCACCTGCAATCTCTGTCGCCTCGTCCATCTCTCCCTTCAAGTCCTCGATCTGCCTGTTATAACGCATTAAACTGTCTGTTATTGCGCCCTTGAAGTTGTCGATGGTGAAAAAGTCGGGGAAGAAGGGCAGGATGTCCTCAATCTTGAGCAGGCCACCTGGCAGTGTGTGAAGCAGCAGCAGCAGCAGCAGCGAAGCTTGTAAAGCCTTGGCCGATGCGTATGAAAACAAGGCTGATTGTCCATTGTCTTGAAGACACAACCTGGTCATGATATGCCAAAGAAGCAGCATTCATGCCTCAGCCATGTCAGCTGTTCAAATGTGCATGAGGCTGTTGATAGTAACAGCGTTAATGCAGAGATTCAAATTTGGGCATAGCATGCAATGGTAGCAGCAACAGCAGCACGAGCAGCATGGAAGCGTCTGTGAAGGGCACACATATACATGTGCTGGGTCAGCAGTTCACCACATCACGTATGGCACCAGGCACACACCACATGATTTCTGTGTTTGCTGCCGCACACACAGCAACACTTTGGAAGCCCAGTACTCCCACCACGCAGCTGTTACATGCAGAAGCAGGCGGCATGCACCAGACACAACACTGCACTGCACAAGTGTTACCTGCTTCCTTGAGCAGTTCCACGGCCATCTTGATGCGCGCTGCTTGATCCGGCACGTCAGCAGCAGCACCAGCGCTGCTGCCGTTGCCTGCATCACCCTGCAGCAGAGCAGGTATCGCAGCACCCTGTCAGCTATGCGATTGGGATGCGCAGAACAGGTGTCTTTTCTTCCGCTCCAGTGGGGCGCGGGGCCGATGGCATTGATGCTCTGGCTTAAATGGGTAATATGATGATGATTACATAGCATGTGCAGTGCACAGAGCTGCATTTGCTGGGATGCAAGCTGTGACGCAAGCTGGGCCACTCCACCCCCTCACACGCGCACACGCACACAAACCATAACCAACTGAACATCACAGCAGGGGTCACACATGCCCATACACCCAAATCCCCACCTGCACCACGTGCTTGGCGATGCCCAGCCACAGCTTGCGCCGCAGTGCGTCATTGTCCTCAGGGCTGTTGGCCACTGCCTTTGCCAGGCCCAGGTCAACTCCCAACGCCAGCGGCACTGCGTCTTCATACAGCCCCAGCTCGCACAGCAGCTTGACACATGCGTGGCGTCTGGTGCAGAAAGGCACAATCAGAACGGGAGTTGATCAACAAGAGCTTGACACATGCATGGCGCCTGGTGCAGATGTGCAGTGTTTTGTGTGAGACAGCAGCAGCAACAGACATGCAGAGTTCTGCAGTCACAGAGCAGGCTGCCTGGCAACATGACTGCTGGCACACAAGGGAATGCACACAGCAGCTTGACACATGCGTGGCACCTGGTGCTGAAAGGCACAGTCAGAATAGGAGATGAGCAACAAAGGAAGTCAGTGGCAACCGTTGTATGCGGCGATGGCTCTGTAGCACACAGAGGTATCCATGACACATGCGTGACGCCTGGGGCAGACGTGCAGAGTTTTGCGCAAGACAGCAGCAGCAACAGATGTATTGTCACCATACCAGCAGTCAGCCAGCAGGCTGTCTAGCAGCATTGGTTGCACACAGGGGAAAGGCATGAAGCTGACACACTCGCAGCAACATGCAGCACAACATTGCACTTGTCGGCTCCTGCATGAAGTGCTTTGACTTGTTCAGCAGCGAAAGTTGCAGCTCGCACAGGTACTGCAACACTACATCCCATGACACCAGCCACAGCTCAACTCTGCAAATTCAGCACTCGCCGTGCTCGAGAATGTTTGCACTTGTTGGATAACGAGCCGGCACGGCCAAAGGGGTATAAAACGCACAACTGTGCACACCTGTTGCGATCCTTTGCCAGGCGCAGCGCATACTTTGGGTCAAACAGCGGCTTGCGCAGCGGCGTGCGCGCACGAGACATGAAGTCCAGCAGGCGCCCCTCCGACTCCTCAAGCGACAGCAGCGCCACCGCAAGGTTGGCCACAGCGCTGCAGACACATGCAGCAGTTCGAGCACAGAAAAGGGCGGGAAAAGTAGGGCATGTGTATTTTGGCTGGGCAGCAGGGCATACCATGATGGCATGCTGCAGGACTGCTGGGATTCGACTAGCTGGCTTGCAGGAATCTATGCAGGATACAGATCTACTCCTCTTCTGCCATAAGGACACAGCAAATCATAGTAAAGAATCACGGAAGCAGACACGTGTGTACAGCTTCTACATTAGGGTGGCGATATCTTGACTGCCAGTTGCCGTATACCTGTCGTTGCAGCGCAGATGTTCCAGTGCAAAGCAAAGCTTGGCATGCATGATGGCATGCTGCAGGCCTGTTCGGATTTGACCAGCTGCCTTGCAGGAATTCACGCAGGGTACAGAGGAGTTACAGATCTGATCCATTCTGCCATGAGGAGAGAGCAACTCGAAACAAGGCACCACGGCAGCAGAGGGCTTCAAGCATCAGGATGGTGAAACTTCGACTGCCAGCTGCCGCATACCTATCTTTGCAGCGCAGATGGTCCAGTGCAAAGCTGACGTAGCGCAGCACCTGCTCCCGCTTCGCTGCTGCTGTCCCAGGCTCGCCAAAGCGCACAAGCGCGGGCAGCAGCTGCCGCGGGTCAAGCGTCGAGCCAGCAGCGATGAAGAAGTCAACGGTTTCTTGTGTTGCTGCTGCAAGGAGCTCTGGAGCAAACTTGTAGACGAGCTGCGGCCCAACAGATGGCTTGCGCAGCACTCCCAGCGCCCTGCAAGATGGAACAGCAGTTCTGGTGAAGATGGAGACACCAAGTGTTGCTGGTGTGACGAGAACCTTGGCTAGCCCACTCGCTGCCGGCTGCAGCTTTCGGCAATTGTGCTCAACATACTAGTAGTTGCTTGTACCTGCAGCGACAGTTGCAGCCTTTCCCGGCCTTGCTCCTGCCCTGCTCCCCGTGCTGCTTCATCCCTGTTCTGCACTGCCTGCTGGTCTTTCAAACACAAGCACCAGGGAGCAAGGTTTAGCCTGCAGAATGATCCCTGCCAGCTTTTGAACTCACAGCTCACCGTGTTGCACCATCCTTGTTGCGCATGAGGTACTCCAGTAGCGCCTCCTGGTCTCCCTTGGCAGCAGCAAACCGCTCAAGCTCTTCCAACCGCCCGTAACCCTCCAAAGGTCAACAACCAGACACCTCGTTTCATTGAGTTGCCCATTCCCGTTAACCCGCATGGGTTCCAGCAGTGCCCCCTGGTCTCTTCCCGCACATTCAAAACCACAGCAGCTTCAAGCTGCCAAGCAAACATTGCAACCCTAGATACCAACTTGACTCCAGCCAGCTTACCGCATTGCTCCATCTTTGTTGCGCATGAGGTACTCTAGTAATGCCTCCTGGTCTTACTTAGCACCAGCAAAGCCCTCCAGCTCCCCCAACCACCCACAGCCCTCCAGATGTCAACAACCAGACAACTCGTTTCATTGAGTTGGCCCATTCCCATTGAGCATGGGTTTTGGCATACCTCCTGGTCTCTTCCCCCACATGCATAACCACGGCAGCATTCAGGCTGCAAGCAAACAAAAGCTGACAAACCAATTAGCAACCAGCCAGCTCACCGTGTTGCTCCATCCTTGTTGCGCATGAGGTACTCTAGTAGGGCCTCTTGGTCTCCCTTGGCAGCAGCAAACCCCTCCAGCTCTTCTAGCCGCCCGTAGCCCTCCAGCAGTGTAGTGGTGGTGTTCCAGTTGAGCACGCCTGCATACTCCGACAGGAACGACCTGCAAGAGGCAGGCAGGCATGCATGTACATGTGAGGCGTAAGGCATTGTTTCGGAGGCATCCGGCAGAAGAGACACACCAGAGAGCAGACGCATGATCTTGTTAGGCCTTTTCGCAGTGGTGGTGTTTCAGTCGAGCACACCTGCATACTCCGACAGAAACGACCTGCAAGGGCACAGGCATGCAGTCATGTAAAGTGTAAATCCTGGCTTTTCATAGAGAAGTCACACCAAAGAGAGAGCAGACGCATGATGTTGTTAGGCCTTGGCAGGGTTGCTTTTGTATGTATGCGCGTACTGCGACAGAGCGACCTGCAGGACAATCATGTGCAGGCTGCCTGTATGGTCCAGCCTTGCGGCAGAATATAGCGGCCGGCACAAGCTGTGATCCCGCAGCTGGGGGTTGACCGTCTCGTATCAGTTTCAATGATCGAGCTGCAGCTGTGACGGTTACAATTTAAATGCTGGCTCGGCACTCTCAAATCACGCACGTTGCACCATCTGGTGCTGTGAGCACTCACCTCACCATCTGGTGCTGTGAGCACTCACCTCAGCTGCGCCACGTGTGCGTTGTATACTGGCGTGTGATGCCCTGCTGCTGCCAGCAGGTCCCTGTTGATGCTGTCCAGCAGCAGCTCAGCCAGCCAGGCAGCAACCATGGTGGCCTGCGCCTTGTCATTGGGCCCAAGCACCTGCGGGGGCAGCGGCAGCGCAGGCGGGTGGTGTCAAAGCCAGAGGTGATCGTGCAACAATGTGCACCTTTTAACTGCAGAGTAGCCGCGATGCAACAGAGCATCGGCTTCTGTTGTGTTGAGGGTTTGAAGCGCCCTGCTGCTGCCAGCAGTCCGGTTGATGACGCTAGTTGCAGCCAGGCAGCAAGCATAAGCATCACAGCCGAACACCTGCGCCAATGCAACATGGACTGCTGTCCGGTGCAGAGGCATAATCAGGTGTGCCACCTCAAACGCAGCAATGCACATTGGCGCCCCATAGATCTGCAAAGGTAATGGTCAGCTGGTGCCTGAGCGTTTAAGACACTGCATCGTTGCTGTTGCAGCAAGCCTGTATCAACCTGCAGCTTGTGCTGAGTAGATCTGCAAAGCCTCAGCGTCCCCAGCCTCCACCAGCAGCAGCGCCAGCTCATCAAAACCCTCAAGTGCTTTTATTGTGAACCCCATTCTCAATGCCGCCACAAGTGTTCATCTGAAACGCACCTGCATCTTGGTGTTCAGATATATCTGCAGGGCCTCAGGATCTCCAGCCTCCACCAGCAGCAGTGCAAGCTCCTCAAACGACGGCTTGCCCCTGATGTTCCAAACCCCATCCTCAATGCTATATATGCACACAAACCTGCAGCTCGGTATTCAGGATTATCTGCAGAGCCTCAGCATCCCCAGCCTCAACCAACAGCAGCGCCGCCACAAAACCCCTAACCCCTTATGTACATGCTAATATTAGTACAAACCTGCAGCTTTGTGTTCAGGAAGATCTGCAGAGACTCAGCGTCCCCAGCCTCCACGAGCAGCAGTTGCAAGCTCCTCAATACCCTCAAGCCCCCTTATGTTCCAAACCCCGTCCTCAATGCTACAATACACACAACCCTCAAGCCTTACGTGCCGAACCCCATCCTCAACAGTATGATTTGGAAATCACCTGCAGCTTCGTGTTGAGGAAGATCTGCGGGGCCTCAGCGTCCCCAGCCTCCACCAGCAGCAGTGCAAGCTCCTCAAACGGCGGCTTGCCCCCCACAATGCGGCCATAGTGCTACAATACACACAAACCTGCAGCTTCGTGTTGAGGATTATATGCAGGGCCTCAGCGTCCCTCGCCTCCACGAGCAGAAGCGCAACCACAAGATCCTCAAAGCCCTTTGAACCCCATCCTCAATGCTATCATGTCTAATCATTCAGCACAAACCTGCAGCTTGGTGTTGAGGAAGATCTGCAGAGCCTCGGGGTCCCCAGCCTTCACCAGCAGCAGCAGCAGCAGCACAACCACAAACCCCTAAAACCCTTATGTGCGCACAAACCTGCAGCTTTGTGTTGAGGAAGATCTGCAGGGCCTCAGGGTCCCCAGCCTCCACCAGCAGCAGTGCAAGCTCTTCAAAAGGCGGCTTGCCCCCCACAATGCGGCCGTAGTGCGCCCCAGCTGCCTTGAAGTCGCCAGCTGCCGCTGCGTCAGCACCCATGCTCTGGTAGACCACGTCACGCTGAGAGGAGCCGGCTGCGAGCTTCAGCGCGTTGGCATAGTCCTGCACATCAGTGGGGAGTTACTGCGTGAGACAACACATGTGCTGCAGCTACCCGTACGGTGTCACAACTGAACACACCACATGTCCATGCTGCATATTGATGCTGCATATTGGCATAGTCCTGCACAGCGAGATTAGATGCAGTGCAGCAGTGGCACAGCTTGGAAGACGTGGCATAGTCCTGCACCTCAGTTAGGAGTTAGTGCTTGAGCCGACACCTGGTACTGCAGCTGATCGTTTGGCGCCACGAGTCATTGCACCACGTGCCCTTGCTGCTCACGCTGGTACAAAATCCAAGTGTGTTGAATTATGACGCTGCAATGCCCCGGTGTATCATTGTTAAATTCACAGATACCCAGGTGTACATGCTGCATTTCTCTGAGCTCGCAGGTGTGATGAAACTTCACCATTCAAAAAGTTGATGAGTGCTACAGCAGAGATGGCATAACAGCTGTTTAACTCACACTGCTGCAGTCCTCACCTGGTGCTCCAGGTAGATGCGCCACATGTCCTTGATGAGTGCCACAACAGATAACATAACGGTTATGGAGATCAAACTGCTGCAGTCCTCACCTGGTGCTCCAGGTAGATGCGCCACATGTCCTTGTCTTCGTTGCTCATGGCCACCTCATGCAGCGCCTCAGCTGACCACAGCTGCACCATGCCACTGGACGCGTCCTGAAGCAGACCAAGCGGTTGGCCTGCAGACAGCAGGGGTGTACACAGTTGTGAAGCTGTGAAACTTTACCCAGCTGGAAAGCTGAGTGAAGACATTTACAGGCAGTCAGAGGGTAGGCAACATGGCAGACAGAACCGTATTCAATACAGGTGTAGCGGCTCGCATCCACACATGCACAACACACAGCTATACATTAAAGAGCATCCCGGGTGCGCAACACGTAACCCTTTCTTGCACCACAACATCAGCATTGTCAACAGATGGTATGTTGACTCACCTACTATGCCGGGTGCATGGCTGCCAGGGCCCCATGAGACCTCACTGACGATCTTGCCGCTGACTTGGTTGATGGCTGAGAGCCTGTCAGCACCTAGTTTGCACAGTCACACACAGCCCCACACATGCACACTGGCACACCAGTATTCCCCGGATTGCTGGCAATGCACTGTAAACGTTTTTACACCGAAAGTGATAGCACTCACCTACAATGCCTGGCGCGTGGCTGCCAGGGCCCCATGCGACCTCACTGACGATCTTGCCGCTGACTTGGTTGATGGCTGAGAGCCTGTCAGCATACAGCAGCAGGTAGTGGTACGCGCTGCACACCTGCACGCAGCAGGAGAAGTGAGCATGCAGGGCACAGTGATATGATTAAGTGCAGCATTGTCAGCATACAGCAGCAGGTAGTGGTACGCGCTGCACACCTGCACACCACAGCAGAAGCAGGGTGCATGCAGGGCACAGGGGGCTTATTGAGTGCAGCATTGTCAGCATACAGCAGCAGGTAGTGGTACGTGCTGCCTTCCTGCGTGCAGCGGAAGGAGTGTGAATGCAGGGCACAGTGAGCTGACTGAGTGGCACTACGGCTAGCTGTCGCCAACACCAGCAGCCCACTACATAGCCACACACGTTGCGATCGTCATCAACAGCCATCCATGTAGAACATGCATTCACACGCTAAACACACATGTTACGCTCACCATAGCATGCCGCTCGTGCACAGGGCTGCCATCACCAGCCACCTGCAGCTGTCGCCAACACCAGCCATATGAATAGCCAAGCACGTTGAGATCGTGATCAGAAGTCATCCATTAACAGCAGGTATTCACAAACACACACACGTATCTTCTGCTCACCAGTGCATGTGGCTCATGCGCAGGGCTGGCATCACCAGCCGCCACGGCCAGCTGTCGCCAACACCAGCAGCTCACTACATAGCTAGATGCCCATCAGCAACAAGTTTTACGCTACACACATTTCTTCCGCTCACCAGTGCATGTGGCTCATCCTCTGGGCTGCCATCACCAGCCGCCAGTGCCAGCTGCCGAATATCCCCAACATACTCCTGGCCATCAGACACGCTGGCGTCACCAGCTAGCTCAGTCAGCAGCAGGTGCCCGTGCAGCAGCAGCCCACCAACCAGCCATGCGAAGCGGCTAGGCAGCGCAGACGGTTGGCTGCCCCTGCAGGCAGCATATTTGCACACAAAACAATCAGAAACATTGCAGGCAGCAAAGTGGACTTGATGGTGCACTGATATACATTTGACTGCACAAGGCAGATGGCAGGCAGCCAGATAAAGCACACATTACACAGCATGTGCTGGGCCACAGAACTGTGACAGCAAGGCAGTATCAGTGGGTTATGCAACAGCCGGCGTAACAGCTAGAGCTGCACACTGAGCTGCGACCATGCTTCACCACACAGATGGATGTGAGTTCACATACCCATAGCTGCAAGTACTACAGCAGCAGTGCAGAATGCAGTGCACGCCTTGCGCAGCACACACGTAATGCTAAAAACTGCAAACGGCAATGATTACCTGACCAGTCGCAGCTGGCTGTGCATTGATGGCGACTCCACCTCCAGCAGCGGCTCAAGTGCAGCAGCAGATGGGTACCTGCAGTCACACGAGGAGATGCAAGGTTTGTATCTGTTGTTGGAAGTGAACTTGTTCCAATAGCAAGTGGCAGTCCTGTTGAATACAAATCGAACTCAGTCGGTGAGCTCAAGCAGCATGCTATGACTCATGCCACTGATTGCTGCAGAACGTTACGCTGCACACTTGTTTTGTTGAAAGAGATGACTTGAGATACTTGCTGCTATTCTGCTGTGGCAGCTGACACCAGGAGTACACAGTGCAATCTGCACTTTGTACTGCAACAGTTTTGTATCAGTAACAGTCCTTCCACACCTGCTGAACAACCCCTGCAGGCCTGAGCCGCCTGCTGCAATATACCATGAGCTAGGCGCAATGAACATACTATCATGAATCAAGAGTGTCTGATGCGAAACGCAGTCGTGCCACACCTGCTGAACAGGCGTTGCAGGCCTGGTCCACCCGCTGCAATATACGATGAGCTAGCTAGTTCTTGGGAACAATTATTGTGCTGTTTCAAGCGTATCTGCAGCAAACAGCAGTCGTGCCACACCTGCTGAACAGCCCCGCCAGGCCTGGCCCCCCTGCTGCGATGTAGAGCGCGCTGGGAGTGGCCATCATCACCACGCGCCTGCCACCAGGCAGCTGCTCCTGCTCTATGCTGCACATCGCCCTGCACAGCAGCAGCAAATGCACATATACATACGTCAACCGGAAGAAGCAAACGTAGGCGCCTGCGCAGACACAGCGTTGCACCAGCATGAACCAAAGCTACCTGGGCTGTACAGGCTGATCCTTTGCGGCAGTGCTGCAGGTGCTTTGCAGCAGCGTCCAGCCGAAAGCACAATGCACAGATCTTCAAAGCGAAGCACAGCAAAGCTCACAACTTGCTTGTGCAACCGCTACTAACAATGCTGACTTGCAGATGTCCGGCAAGTCCAGCAGCCTGCTGCTGGTGGCGCCCTTACACTGCAGCCTCAACCATGCCGCAACATTGCATTCAAACACTGTTATAACACACAAAGTAACAGTACTTACTTGCGCTTGTCTTTGAAGTCCAGCAGCAGGCTGCTGGTGCCTTCTCGTTTTGAGCGCGCCTCCTGGCAAGTAACATGCAGCGAGCCGCTCTCGCTGCCTATGATGATGTCACTGCAGCAGCAAATGAAGCGTCACCAGCAGCAGTGGTAGGGCCAGGAGGCAGCAACACCCAGGATGACTGTTGCGCAGCACTGCGTGCATTTGCTGTACTACACCGTGCAGGTATCACTAGCATCCTGTGGTCGTACAGCAGGCCACCTATTAGAGCTCACGCTGAGCCAGGAGTGTACAGTGTGTGCTAAGCAATTCAGAGCTCATGCAGTAACACAGAGGCACAACTAGAATCTGCCCAGTTGACAGCAGGAGCTCAGCTTCCTTCAGCCTCCCCTTTTGCAGCACGTTGCTGTTGCCTTACCTGCTTCTCACTGCTGGCCAACACCTAGTAGCACCCAATGCACCACTCTTCGTACCTAGCGCAATGGCAACATGCAGCACTGCTTTACTCCAGCACTGAAAAATAGACATACAAACAACGTAGTATCCGGGTCCAACTTACCCTGTTGAAAGCAGCAGCTCATCTTCCTCATCAGCCTCCCCTTTTGCAGCACTAACTGCTGGCCAGCACCTGGCAGCACCTAGTGCACAACCCATCGTACCTAGCGAACTTGCAACATGCAGCACTGCTAGAGTCAAGCACTGAGAGACAGCCAGACGTATGCAGTAACCACACCTAGGCAGGATCTGGGTCCAACTCACCCTGTTGACAGCAGCATCTCATCCTCCTCATCACCCTCCCCTTTCGCAGCACCCTTGCTCCTACTGCTGCCAGATCCCGGCCGCTGCTGCTGCTGCTGCTCTGCCTCTTCTTCACTTCCCGGCTGCTTCTGCCAGCCCACAGCTGAAACTGCTAACCCCTTGAGCTTGCTAAGCTGCCGAGGCTTGCTCCAGCTGCTGTGTACGTGGAGCAACTCATAGTTGTTGGCTGTCTTGACACATGCTAGCACGTGTGCGCCGCGTGGGTCTATGTAGAGGGACTTAACTCGGTTCTCGGGCCGTGTAAGCTCCACCTCAGATACTGCACAGCACATGTTTGAAGCGCAAAATGTGCATGGAGTCATGTAGAGTTGAGTTTCAGGGGCAATCGCAGTATGAAGTGCTTCATGATTGAGTGCATTCACAGCAGGCCTGTCACACACCCATGCATAGCCCACATTTGCAAGCATCCTCAGCAGCTAGCTGGCCAGGCTCATCAAGTGCTGACTGTACAGTCAACATGTTATATCTGCCAGCTTTGACATTTTTGTGTAGCTGCCCCTTCCAACATCAACGTGCCTTGCCATGCTGCCGTGTTTGCTTGCCTACGCCGCTGCTGCTGCTGCTGGTGCCAATGCTGCCTCACCCACCTTTCTCATTGCCATATTCGTCCCACTGGTACCTCAGCAGGTACCCTTTTGATGTGGCAAGCACTACAGTTTCTGCTGCGCAAGCAGCAGCTACTACCTGCCCTCGACCCCTGCAGCATGCAAACACAGCAAGACGCTTGCAATGCTCATAACAGGCAGGGAGTGACATGTAGAACCAAACCCAGTAGTACCAACAGAGCATGCAGGAGCATGATTGCGCAAACGTGTGCTGATAGCAATGCTGTTGTGCGCCGTTGCTGCTGCTGCTGTGCTGCACGGCGCAAGCTCTAGCAGCGCCAACAGGACAGTAGCTGGCACCCACCTGGATGCCTGCCTGACTGTTACTTCTACGGACAACGAGGGTAAGTCGTACGCTGCTACCGCTGGCTGGATCACAGGCGGTTCTTCTGCTAGGGTTGAGTCCAGGCGCTTGCCAACATCACTCAATTCAGCAAAGGTCTGGCGCACTCTGTCAAAGTCATCCAGCAGATCCATAGCTGCTGCAGGAACTCCTGCTCATTTGCAGGCCAGTAATAGCCTAGGCGAAAGAAATGGTTGTGGCAGAGGAGAAGCACAGGTGGTCACTAGCTGAAGCAGTAGAAGTTGCAAGTTGTCCCTAGTGCGGACTGCATTGCGAAAAGGCACTGCACCTAGGCAAACGTTAAGCGTGCGCTGCAGATCGAATGCATTAGTTCTCTGTTCGTGGCAAGTGACTGAAGTGTTGTCAGCAAGAGGTTGGTGTCGAAGGATCAATGCATAGCACGCAATACAAGGGCACGCGGTGTGCTCAGCTACGATTCGATACTTCAATCGTCTGCCTGTTCGAGCTCAGTACCACACCGCAGAGCAACGTCCGTAGTGCCACAGTTTGAACTAGCTGCCTTGGTGTGAGCCACTGCAAGCTCTTCCAATCCTTACCATCATGTACGTTTGACCGGATCACGATCAACTGGCATGCTTGCGTCTTTGGCCATGAGGACACAAGCAGCACTGTGTGGCAGCCAGGCCGGGTTGCTGCGCCTGCCGAGGGCTGTGCGGCCAGGATCCTGCCTCGAGGTGTGTTTGTTTCATAAATCTTTATGCATCTGCTTCCTGCAGCCATGCAGTGCAGCATGGACAGGCTATGCTATGCACAGCTTCCATGCTGCAGCAGATGCCTGCACTCTGCAGCAGCAAGAGTCAGTATGGTTCAAACAAAATGTGCTCATTCTTGCTGCAATTCTTTGCTCCCACTTTTGACTGCATGCAGGCACTGTGCCTCTCTCAGCTGAGCAGCAGACAGCCTATTCCACAAGATGCACTTCTGCTGCGTCACAAAGCCAGCAGCAGCAGCAGCGGCGGCGGCAAGCGCAGCAGCAGTGTGGCTGCAGCAGCTGCCAGGCATCCTGCTGCTACAGCAGTAGCTGCAGTCAAGGAGAGGATAGAGGAGAAAGAGCTACATGTAGAGGCATCTGAGGCCTACTTGGCAGTAAGTTACGGTTGCTGTACACCAGGAAACCAGTTGCATGTCATCAACATCGAATAGCTGTCAGACTGCCCAGCAAGAGCTTGGTGTAATGCACATGGCATACATAGCAGCATCCCAGGCCGTCTTGTAGCTGCAGTTGAGGAGAGGATAGAGGAGAAGGGGCTTCATGTAGAGGCGTCTGAGGCGTACCTGGCAGTAAGTGACACTTGCTGTACACCAGGAAGCCAGATTGCATGTTAACATCAACATTGGATAGGTGGCAGACTGCCCAGCAACAGCTTGGCGTGTTGCACATGCAAGTGTAGAACATTAGCTTAAATAGGGCATCCTGCAAGGCACCACCAGCTACATGAGGCCAGGTTGCGCAAATCTTGAGCGCTGCTAGCATCGCATGAGGCCGCAGCTTCACACCACACCTTCAACCCACATGGCTAAGCCCAACCCACATCCGTGCCGCATTGCTGCTGCTGTGTTGGCATGGTGTCTGATTTCAACTGTGCAGTATGCCATGTCTGTCATTGTGGGGCGTGCCCTGCCTGACGTCCGGGATGGCCTGAAGCCAGTGCATAGGCGCATCTTGTTCGCCATGCACGAGCTGGGCATATCACACAGCAAGTGAGTGCCTGCAATGAAATCTATGTGGTCTGTGCTCTTCTGCAGTCCGCAGCTACCTTGGGATTGCCTGTGTGTAGGAAGAGCAGATGCATCATGTTTGCCATGCATGCGCTGGGCGTATCACACACTGTATCACAGCACAGGCGTGGGGGTCACGCTCCGTGCACATTCCTAGTCAGGTTGTCCAGCTGTGTGCGGCTTTGCACCACATGGCGAACCAGACCAGGTGGTTGAAAGCACAATGCTTCAACATGTTTCAAAGCAACTCTATCACATTGCTTGCAAGGACTCGCTTTGCTCTGCATGCCAGCTAACATGTTGGTTGTTCTGCTATCTCCTGCCGCAGGCCGTTCAAGAAGTGTGCGCGTGTGGTGGGAGAGGTGCTAGGCAAGTACCACCCCCACGGTGACACAGCAGTGTACGATGCACTGGTGCGCCTGGCACAGGACTTCAGCATGCAGCTGCCACTGGTGAGTTTTGGAAGGTTGTTCCCCGTAGGTTCATTGCAGGTGGGCATAAGCAGGGTGTAATGTGGTACATGATGCACGGCAGTTCAGCATGCAGCTGCTATTGCTGAGCAGCCATCGGCACAAAGCTCACCCTTGCAACCTGTTGTTGATGCGCATGTACTTGCACATTTGACGACGTGCAATGCCTCTTTTTTGCTGCGTCTTTATGTTATCAGCGGCCATCAGCTGCCACACTTTGGCTAGGATTGGAATAAACTTGGTGGTTGCTTTCTGATTCCGGGCAGTAAGCATCGCATGCTGCGTGCCTGCGCACATTCTGCGCAGGGCTTGCACTCGCCGTACACCACAGCACACACACGGTACGTAACGCTGTTCTTCGTTGCCAGCTCTACCTTATCACTCTGCATGCGAGATCATATCGTCTGGTTATATTGCAGGTCTCAGGCCAGGGCAACTTTGGTTCGCTGGATGACGACCCTCCTGCTGCCATGCGCTACACGAGTGCCGCCTGGCGCCGCCCAACCCCCTCGTTGCTGTCTGGTGTTGCTGCTGATGCTGCATGGTTTGCAGGTCTCTGGCCAGGACAACTTTGGTTCGCTGGATGACCACCCTCCTGCTGCCATGCGCTACACGAGTGCCGCCTGGCGCCGCCCAACCCCCTCGTTGCTGTCTGTTGTTGCTGCTGATGCTGCATGGATTGCAGGTCTCAGGCCAGGGCAACTTTGGGTCGCTGGATGACGACCCTCCTGCTGCCATGCGCTACACGAGTGCCGCCTGGCGCCGCCCAACCCCCTCGTTGCTGTCTGTTGTTGCTGCTGATGCTGCATGGATTGCAGGTCTCAGGCCAGGGCAACTTTGGGTCGCTGGATGACGACCCTCCTGCTGCCATGCGCTACACGAGTGCCGCCTGGCGCCGCCCAACCCCCTCGTTGCTGTCTGTTGTTGCTGCTGATGCTGCATGGATTGCAGGTCTCAGGCCAGGGCAACTTTGGGTCGCTGGATGACGACCCTCCTGCTGCCATGCGCTACACGAGTGCCGCCTGGCGCCGCCCAACCCCCTCGTTGCTGTCTGTTGTTGCTGCTGATGCTGCATGGATTGCAGGTCTCAGGCCAGGGCAACTTTGGGTCGCTTGATGACGACCCTCCTGCTGCCATGCGCTACACGGAGTGCCGCTTGTCATCAGCAGCTGAGGAGCTGCTGCTGGCTGACTTGGAGGCCGACACAGTCGACTTTGCAACAACGTTTGACGCCTCACAGGTGACTATACATGCCCGTCCATGGACTTGTGTACCAGTCTGGATTGCTGCAATAGCAGTAGCTCCTGGTGCGCATGTGAATTGGTTACTAGGTGACAGGCATGCTGCTGGCAGACTTGGCGGCAGACGCTGTCGACTTTGCAACAACGTTTGGCGCCTCACAGGTGAACTCCATGTGCTGGTGTTGTGTGGATAGCTGCACCCGATCTGTCTGCCTTTTATTTATCTGACGGTTACATGTCAGCAGCTGAGATCTGTTGCTCGCTGACTTGGAGGCCGACACAGCCGAATTTGCAACAACGTTCGACGCCTCACAGGTGAGCTCGTTGTGCTGGTGTTGTGTGGAGGTGTCGTGTGGATATCTGCACCCCACATGTCTGTGTTTTAGTCTGTCGGTTAAAAGTCAGCAGCTGAGGGGTTGCTGCTGGCAAACTTGGATGCAGACACAGTCGACTTTGCAACAACGTTTGATGCCTCACAGGTAAACTCCATGTGCTGGTGTCGTGTGGATACCTGCACCCTACATGTCTGCCTTTTGATCACCTGTCGGTTACATGTCAGCTGCTGAGGAGCTGCTGCTGGCTGATCTGGAGGCAGACACGGTGGACTTGACAACAACGCTTGACGCCTCCCAGGTGAAGTCCATGTGCTGTTGTCATGTAAATACCTGCACGCTACATGTATGCCTTTTAGTCTGTCGGGTACATGTTAGCAGCTGAGGAGCTGCTGCTGGCTGATTTGGAGGCCGACACAGTCGTCTTTGCTACCACGTTTGACGCCTCACAGGTGAACTCCATTTGTTGTGCGGATGTCTGCACCCTACATGTCTGCCTTTTGATCATCTGTCGGTTACATGTTAGCAGCTGAGGAGCTGCTGCTTGCTGACTTGGAGGCAGACACAGTCGACTCTGCCACAACGTTCGACGCCTCACAGGTGACATTACATGCGCGTCCATGGACTTGTGCACCCGTCTGAATTGCTGCAATAGCAGCGGCTCCTGCCGTGCACATGCGATTTGGTTACTAGGTGACAGGCGTGCGCCATGCTGTTGTCTCCTCTGGGCTCCATGGAGCAGTCGACAGCACATCCTTGAAGCAGTCGACAGCACACAAAACTTCTGACAGCATCACCATTGCATGCGCTGTTGCTTCCTGCAAGAGCCGCTTGTGCTTCTCGGAGGTCCTGCTGGTCAACAGAATGCAGGGCAATGCTGTAAGCATTGCCACCAGACTTGACTCTACTGTGCTTCTTGATATGCTTGCAGGAAGAGCCACTGGTGCTTCCTGCAAAGGTGCCCCACCTGCTGGTCAACGGCACGCAGGGCATTGCAGTAGGCATTGCCACCAAGATCCCGCCACACAACTTGCAGGAAGTGGTTGCTGCGCTGCGTGCGCTGGTGGATCAACCAGACATCAGCACTGCGCAGCTGATGCAACACATCCCAGCACCAGACTTCCCCACAGGTAAGCCTGGTTTGAAAGGGTTAGGCTTCAGTGTAGTGCTGCATGTAGAGCAGGAAGCTTCGGACCGGCCAGACATCAGCACAGCGCAGCTGATGCAGCACATCCCAGCGCCAGACTTCCCTACAGGTAGGCTTGGTTGGAGAGTTTGGGTTTCACAGTAGCGCTGCGTGCAGGGCCGGAAGCTTTGAAGCAGCCAGACATCAGCACAGCGCAGCTGATGCAGCACATCCCAGCGCCAGACTTCCCCACAGGTAAGCCTGGTTTGAAAGGTCAGGTTTCACTGTAGTTGCTGCGCTGCGTGCGCTGGTGGACCAGCCAGACATCAGCACTGCGCAGCTGATGCAACATATTCCAGCACCAGACTTTCCCACAGGTAAGCCCTGTTTGAGTTTGATGTAGTGCTGCACATAAAGCTCAAAAACAGCCATACATCAGCACCGCGCAGCTGATGCAGCACATCCCAGCGCCAGACTTCCCTACAGGTAGGCTTGGTTTGAAGGGTCAGGTTTCACAGTAGCGCTGCGTGTAGGGCCGGAAGCTTTGAAGCAGCCAGACATCAGCACAGCGCAGCTGATGCAACACATTCTAGCACTTGACTTTATCTACTTTGCACTGTGTGTTGTGGGGCGTGCTGGTGCCACAGGAATGTGTTGACCAACCCAACATCAGCACAGCGCCACCACCTGTGCCTGTAGCACTCTTTTGCTTTCAGTAGCCAGTATGATCGCTTTGCTGGCAGCGTGCTCTGTTGCTAATTCGCTTGGCATCTTTGTTGTTGCTTCTGTTCAACTGTCATCTACGCAGGTGGCGAGCTGATAGTGGGTCCAGAAACAGCAGCAGCATACGAGACCGGCAATGGCTCTGTAGTGCTGCGCGCCACAGGCCAAATAGAGTACGAAGGCAGCGGCAGCAGCGGCAAGAAGCAAGGCAGCAGCACCAAAGGGAAGAAGGGCGCTGCTGCTGCTGCTGCTGCTGGAGATGCTGCGGAGGGTGCTGCAGCTGCAGCAGCAGCGGCAGCAGCTGCTGGGGGCAAGGCACTCCTTGCGTTTACTGAGATGCCCTACCAAGTCTGTAAGGTGAGATCGTAGCTAAGGCCGGGTTGACATTTTGCTGAGCAGTATGGAAGGGCGAGTGCAGTAAGGTGCTCCGGCCAAAAACATTTAGTCTGCAAGGTGGGGACGTAGCTGGTGGCGGGTTGACGTGTTGCTGTGCAGTAGGGAACGGCAGGTGCAGTAGCGTGCTCTGGCCAAAACAATGCCGCATCATGCTCACTCATGTTGTCCGCATATGGGTGGCATGTGCGTAGCAACTGTTTGTGTGGGCTGCCGTCGATAGCCAGCTTCCACCCATGCAAGTTTTATTCACTGCTGCTGCTGCGGTTATTGAGTGTGTCACAACAGGCTGTCCTGGTGCAGCGCATTGCTGAGCTGCTGGAGGCCAAGACTGCCTGTTTCCACTCAGTCAAATTCATCTATTAACTCAATCAAGCCGCTTGCTGAAAAGCTGGATGCAATCAGCATTGAACAAGGCGTTGATGGCGTTCATGCTACCCATAGCATCAACCGCATCAACGCCTTGTTCCGTGCCGATTGCATCGTCCTCTTCAGCAAGTCTGGTCTGCCTTTTATTTCAGTCATGCAAACTCAGTTGCTCAGAGCAACACGGCAGGGTGTTGCTGATGTTTGCACCATGGTGGCGGCTGCAGGCGTTGCCGTGGTTTGTCACACGTGCTGCTGCTTGTGTGCCATGTACCTCAATGCTGCTGTTGCTGCTGCTGCTGCTGTTATCATGTCAATCACAGGCTGACCTGGTGCAGCACTGTATGTGTGGGCTCATCTTGATACAGCAGCTTCCACTAAGTCAGGTTTACTGCTGCTGCTGCTGCTGCTGTTATCGATCGTGGTATAACAGGCTGACCTGGTGCAGCGCATTGCTGAGCTGGTGGAGGCCAAGATGCTTGACGGCATTGCTGACGTGCGCGATGAAAGCGACAGGACAGGTGCGCTGCGCTGAAACAGCAGCAACAGGGAGCTGCTGCAGCATGCCTCCTTGTTATAGTTTGCTCACGCTGCTGCTCAGCTGGTAGTGAATCTGACCTGCTTCTTATGATGTCTGTCAACAGCTGTCAGCGTACGGGTGCTTGCTTGGTGCCAGAGCACCGCATCTGTGGCAGAAGCTGTCTGCAGCACTGTGGTCATCTGTATTTGCCTTGTGTGAGTAGGGGATGCTGTGTTATGTCGCCATGCTGTGCCGGGTGCTGTGCTTCTTGTTGCACTGTTGTTACAGTCACTGTTACACTCTTGTTATATGCCCTGTTACACCTGCAGGGGTGCGCCTGGTGGTGGAGGTCAAGCGCGGCTTCTCACCCGAGCTGGTGCTCAACCAGCTGTACAAGAACACGCGCCTGCAGCTGCGCTTCGCATCAAACATGGTGAGCTCTCACGCCATCTGTAACACCATGCACACGCTGTGTACTTTTGTGTGTTCTTTGTGCCTCTTTTGTTACCTCGTGGCCAGTTGGCAGGGATGTATGAGAGCCAGGACCGGCGGATTATGCTAGCACACACCAGCTTGAATCAGGCCGGCGATTCAGCATTGTGCGAATCAGGTGCTGCCCCACTAGCGGCGCTGCATGCTGACAAGCTAGTTGGGTACCAGAGCTTATGCCGCATCCACAGCATACGCAACTGCTGCGACAGACCACTATCACCTGTTGGCTGTGGCTAATGTGCACCTACCTCTTCCTTATGCACTCCCTGCATCCTGCACTCTCTGCGTGCTTTCAGGTTGCGCTGGTGAACGGCGTGCCGCGCACGCTCACGCTCAAGGCATGCCTGCAGCACTAGCAGCACTCCTTTGCTGACAAGCTACTCACCAGAGCTTACGCTGCCCCCGCAACATCTGCAACTGCCGCGAGGGCGTCAACAGCCACCACCTGCCTTAGCACATGTGCTGATATGGCGCAACTCCACCACCTCATGCATGATGCACTGTCTGCTATGCTGTGGTTTCAGGTCGCGCTAGTGAACGGTGTGCCGCGCACGCTCACGCTCAAGGCCTGCCTGCAGCACTTCCTGGACTTCCGCATCACCACCATCCAACTCTGCATTCTGCACTCTCTGCGTGCTTTCAAGTTGCGCTAGTGAATGGCGTGCCGCGTACGTTGACACTCAAGGCCTGCCTGCAGCACTAGCGGCACCCCTTGCTGACAAGCTGGTTAGGTACCTGAGCTTACGCCGCACCCGGCATTTGCAACTGCTGCCAAAGCGGAAGCGTCATCCTCTACCACCTGCGCAGGCATGCCTTCACACCCGTGCTGATGTGGAGTACCTCATAACCTCATGCATCATGCACTGTCTGCTGCGCTGTGGTTTCAGGTCGCGCTGGTGAACGGCGTGCCGCGCACACTCACGCTTAAGGCCTGCCTGCAGCACTAGTGGCACTTCTTTGCTGACAAGCTAGCGTCAAATGTTATGGCGCACCCACAGCATCTGCAACTGCTGCTAGAGCCGCAACAACACCTTCGCTGACGTGCACCTACCTCTGCCTTATGCACTCCCTGCTTCATGCACCATTGTGGTTTCAGGTTGCGCTGGTGAATGGCGTGCCACGCACGCTCACGCTCAAGGCATGCCTGCAGCACTTCCTCGACTTCCGCATCACCACCATCCAGCGGCGCGCACGGCACAGGCTGGGCAAGGCTGAGGCACGCATGCACCTTGTTGAAGGGCTGCTCTCAGCACTGGCGCAGCTGGACGCAGTTGTGCAGGTGTGTATGGGGCTGCTGAGGGTCTTGGGGCAGTATAGCGCGTCTTGTTAGCTTGCTGTTTGTGTGTTGGTGTGTCTGCACCTGGTGGAGGGCTGCTGTCTGCACTGGCGCAGCTCGACGCAGTGGTGCAGGTGGGTGCGCCACATTCTTTTCGCTTTGCTCTGCATATGCTCTGCCTTTTGTATGAGCATCTTGATGGCTTGCGTATGCACAGGCTGGGCAAGGCTGAGGCGCGGATGCACCTGGTGGAAGGGCTGCTGTCTGCACTGGCGCAGCTTGATGCAGTTGTGCAGGTGTGTGTCAGGGCCCTGAGTTTTCTTGGGCAGTACCGCAGGCCTGAGTTGAGCACCTTCATGGCTTGATTCTGCTTTGTAAGCCACAGCAGCTTCTGCTCGACATACCTGTACCCTCACAAACACAGCAGCGCCTCACGACGCTTTGCGCCACATGTCGTGCTTGCTTGCAGGCTATCCGCGCCGCACCAGACAGTGCTGCCGCACGCACCGCGTTGACGTCGCGCTTTGGCCTAAGCAGCGCACAGGCTGAGGCTGTGCTTGGCATGACGTTGCGGCGCCTGACAGGCCTTGAGGCTGGCAAGCTGCAGGAGGAGCAGCAGCAGCTGGCAGGCACGATTGCAGATCTGCAGGTGTGTGCATGTGCTCACGCGGTTGCTGTTCGTTTGCAGCGGCCATAGGCTAAGCATTTATGTACATGTAACATTGTGCTCGGCTCATTTGAGAAGGGTTGGGGCAGCGCCCAGGCTGAGGCTGTGCTGGGCATGACGTTGCGGCGGCTGACAGGCCTTGAGGCTGGCAAGCTGCAGGAGGAGCAGCAGCAGCTGGCAGCCACGATAGCAGATCTGCAGGTAGGTATGCGTTTTCATGCTGTTGCTGTCTTTTTGAATTGACCAAGGCAAAGCATCTGTGTAAATGTTACATCGTGCCTGGCACAGATGAGAAGGAGTTAGGGCAGTCTCCGGGTGAGGCTGTGCTGGGCATGACGGTGCGGCGGCTGACAGGCCTTAAGGCCGGCAAGCTGCAGGAGGAGCAGCAGCAGCTGGCAGCCACGATTGCTGATCTGCAGGTGTGCGGCGTGACATCACTTCCCGTTTGCACACGTTCTGCAAGTACCTTGCCTTACGGCAGTGATGTTGGTGTGCAAGCTACACATGGCTACGAGCGTGCCACATGAATCTATGCCAATGTCTCCGTTTGCCAACTGACTTACTGACCTAGTCTGGTGTACCGTATGCCACCGTGTACCTGCTTGCAGGACTTGCTGTCCAACTTTACAACTGCACCCCAACAACAGAACTGTACTCCAACAGCCACTGTAGCCAGTCTTACACCAAATTTGCTTTTCATAACGCCTGCTTGCAGGACTTGCTGTCCAACCAGCAGCGTCAGCTGCAGATGGTGCTGCAGGAGGCCCAAGCTGCGGCAGATAAGCACGGCACACCACGCCGCTCACGCATCGTGGTGAGCTCTTCTTCCTCATGTAGCTGCAGCTCAGAGTACCTGGGTCCGGGTGGATTTGCAACACAGTGCGGGTGTGTGCCTGTGCACGTCTGCAGTGCATCTGTTGTTGCAATATGTGGCAATCACCGCTGGGTATGCAGCATCGAAATTTCTGCAGCTTTCACTGCCCAAGCACAAGCGTGTGCACGTGTACGCTAGTCTATACATGCTGCAACTCCGTATGCCTGCAGACTGTGGTGCCTGAGGCTGCCGCACAGAGTGAGGAGGATGCGGTGCCGAACACACACGTTGCATATGCTGCTTCATGCGCCTGTTGCCCCTGTTGCCGTATTGCTGCATCTGTGGCCGCTGAGGATGGTGCCAAACACGCAGGTTGCATGCATCTGCTGTCCCTGTTGCATCTGGTGCTGCCGGCCCCAGAACGTGCCGTGTTGTCGCATGGTCGCATGGCTGCAGACTGTGGCCCCTGAGGATCACACAAGGGACATGAGTGTCGGGCACCACATCCTCCTCTGTTTCCCCTTGATGGGGAAGGAGGATGTGGTGCCCGACACTCATGCTGCTTCATGCACCTGTTGCCCCTGTTGCCGTGTTGCCGCATGCCTGCAGACTGTGGCCCCTGACGCTGCCGTTCAAACAGAGGAGGACGTGGTGCTCAACACGCATGTTGCACATGCTGCTTCATGCACCTGTTGTGCTGTTGCTGCTGCAACACTGCACGCCTGCAGACTGTGGCACGTTTACAATAGATAAATTTTACTTGCTGCAACACTGCATGCCTGCAGACTGTGGCCCCTGAGGCTGCCATGCAGAGCGCGGGGGAATGTGGTGCCCAACACGCATGTTGCATGCATATGTTGTCCCTGTTGCATCCGGGGGCTGCTGCCAAACCCAGAAGGCGTCGTGTTGCTGCATGCCTGCAGACTGTTGCCCCTGAGGCTGCCGCGCAGAGCGAGAAGGATGTGGTGCCCAATGCGCATGTTGCATCTGCTGCTTCATGCACCTGTTGTCCATGTTGCCGTGTTGCTGCAACACTGCGCGCCTGCAGACTGTGGCACGTGTACAATAGTACTGACTATACTCGCTGTACTTGCTGCAACACTGCATGCCTGCAGACTGTGGCCCCTGAGGCTGCACAACAAACAGAGGAGGACGTGGTGCCGAACACGCATGTTGCATATGCTGCATCTTGCACCTGAATCATGCATCTAGAACATGCCCTGTTGCTGCATGCCTGCAGACTGTGGCCCCTGAGGCTGCCGTTCAAACAGAGGAGGATGTGGTGCCCAACACGCCTGTTGCATGTTCTGCTTCAAGCCCTTGTTTGTCCCTGTTGCTGCTGCAACACTGCATGCCTGCAGACTGTCAAAGCCGGTGCACGTGTGCAATAGTCTATAACACGTAGTGTTTGCCGCAACACTGCATGGCTGCAGACTGTGGCCCCTGAGGCTGCCGTTCAAAGCGAGGAGGATGTGGTGCCCAACACGCCCAGCCTGGTGACGGTCAGCAGCCGCGGCTTCATCAAGCGCATGCCCAGCAGCACATGGGAGGCGCAGCGGCGCGGCGGCAAGGGTGAGCGATGATTTCTGCTCTTTGGGACCGTATGCAGCAGTGTGGTGGCACAACGTCGCGTGGAACATGGTGCTGGGCTTGCTGTGCAGAAGCTGTAAACGCAGCTTGCAGGAACAATGGCATGCATGCATGCTTCATTCTTTGGTATCATATATACAAGGCCCCATCTACTGTTCGCTGAGGTTCAGAGAACCGTCACACCCTCAGTGAAAGCTGCGCCCTGCCGCCGTCTCAACCGGGCACATCACTGCTGACCATTGTGTGCATCTGCTTTGCCGCTGTCCCTTACTGTATCCACCCCTTTCCTGCAGCAGGCAAGTCCATTGGGAAGCTGCGCGACAATGATGCTCTAGAGGACGTGATGACACTCACGCATGACACGCTGCTGTTCCTCGTTCTTTGCTGCTCCTCCTGCCATCTAACACTACAAGGAGAGAGCGCTACAGGAGAAATACCACACACTGCCGTCAACATAACCTCCCCCTGTTGAACTGAGTGCACCACAGCTAACCATTGTGCTGTGTGCTTTGCTGCGATTCCTCACCACCCCTTTCCTGCAGCAGGCAAGTCCATTGGGAAGCTGCGCGACAATGATGCGCTAGAAGAGGTGATGACACTCATGGCGCATGACACGCTGCTGTTCCTATCGGCAAGAGGTCGTGCACACTCTGTGAAGGCATACAAGGTACCTGAGGCATCTCGTGCTGCTTCGGGCAGCGCCATTTCTCAGGTGAGGTTTTAGCTTGATAATGGAAATCATATGTCGTGCTGCATTTGGATGTGACGTTTACTGCCTGAGGTCAGCAAGGGGCCGCGCACACTCAGTGACGGCGTTCAGGGTGCCTGAGGCATCCCGCGCTGCATCAGGCAGCGCCATATCGCAGGTGAGAGACCCGGCATGACATTCCTCATATAGCCTGCAGCTGTTGTGCCTGGTTACGATGGCCGTATGCTGGAGTGTTTTGAAGGCTACACCCTCAGCAGTAGATGCCTTAGGCTATAGATGATTGGCATGGCTGCAAGCATTTGTCAAATGAGCTGCCTGAGAGCAGCTCTATCTGCAGAGGAACGGCTGCTGCTTATTGTCCTCCCGGAGGAGCAGGAGTCCTTCTGCTGCTGCTGCTGCTGCTGCTCTGGCTTGCATCTCTTGACAGGTGCTGGGCCTGCCTGCGCCGGAGCGCTTCCCCACCATGCTGCCCGTGAGCAGTTTCGCTGACGGACGCACAGCTGTCGCTGCTGCTGATGATGGTCTTCCCGCCTGCTGCTGCTGCTCTCTCTGGCTGTTCAACAGGTGCTGGGCCTGCCTGCGCCGGAGCGCTTCCCCACCATGCTGCCCGTGAGCAGCTTTGCTGACGGACGCCCTGCTGCTTCTGCTGACCATCTTCCTGCCTGCCTGCCGCTGCTGCTCTCTCTGGCTGTTCAACAGGTGCTGGGCCTGCCTGCGCCGGAGCGCTTCCCCACCATGCTGCCCGTGAGCAGCTTTGCTGACGGACGCCCTGCTGCTTCTGCTGACCATCTTCCTGCCTGCCTGCCGCTGCTGCTCACTCTGGCTGTTCAACAGGTGCTGGGCCTGCCTGCGCCGGAGCGCTTCCCCACCATGCTGCCCGTGAGCAGCTTTGCTGACGGACGCCCTGCTGCTTCTGCTGACCATCTTCCTGCCTGCCTGCCGCCGCTGCTCCCTCTGGCATGCAAACAGGTGCTGGGCCTACCTGCGCTGCACCATGCTGCCTGCGAGCAGCTTCCTGCCAACAGAATAATGAGCTCTTACATTTCGGCATGCCCTGCCGCTATTGCTCTCTCTTCCATCTTACAGGTGCTGGGCCTGCCTGCACCGGAGCGCTTCCCCACCATGCTGCCCGTGAGCAGCTTTGCTGAGGAGGGCACCACGCTGGTCATGGCCACCTCAGAGGGAGGCATCAAGCGCACGCCGCTGACGGCCTTCAGCAGCATTCAGCGCAACGGGCTCGCAGCCATCAAGCTGTCAGAGGTACGCACGTGCTGTTGGCAGAACTGTGCAGTACGTCTGTTACAGTTTGCATATTCTCGGCAGAGTGCAGCTGCCCTAGGCTTTGGCGTGTGTCAAACAGGCGCGAGGTGCTTGCAGCCATCAAGCTGTCAGAGGTGCGCACGTGCCGTTGAACCAGAACCAGAATCCTGCAGTATGTATTGGTATACAGCCGTAGAGTGCAGTTGCTCTAGGCTTTGCGTGTCTGAAAGTGCAGGGTGCTTGCAGCCATCAAGCTGTCAGAGGTACGCATGTGCTGCCAGCTGCAGATGCTTGCACTACCAGTCCCTGGCCGCCTTACTCATGTTGCACAGCTATGTGCTAGCGTGTTGTTGATCGCCCTTGATTCTGCTACTGAGTTATCCCCACTTCAACCCTGCTTATGCGGTACAACCCAGGTTCACATTACGCACATTACTTACATGTTTGACCTGCTGTTGACTTGCTGCTGTTGTTGTGTTGCAGGGTGAGCAGCTGGCTGCTGGTGGCCTGGCCTCCCAGGGTTCCACAGTAGTGCTGGCCAGCAGTGGTGGCATGCTGGCCCACTTTGCTGCTGACACTGTGCGGTGCTCAGGCAGGGCTGCAGGCAGCATCAAGGTGAGCGCGCTGTCATGCCGCAGCTGCAGTTGTGGCATGTGTTGGGGTCGGGACAGCCTGCATTTGCTTTTGTTGCATTGCATGGGCTCGTATGCATGGCGAACGCTTTCAGTATGTCCAGAGGTCTGCGTGAGGTTTGCATTGTGGCACAGGAGGGGGTTGTCTCCCTACTAATGCTGTGCGGCAGTGGTGACAGCATCGCGCACGGCTTCAAGTGGTGTGCCTTTTCGCGGTTGCCCGGCAACTGGTAGTTGTGTTGTGATGACTTGGTGGCGAATCATCATGCTTCCAATGCGAGGCCGTCAAGTATACCAGCTCTCTGGTGAGGCTGCTGCCGATGCGCACTGCAGGGCATCAAGCTCAAGCCGCAGCAGCAGCATCCAGCATGCCATGAAGTGGTGTGCCTTGTTGCGGCTTCTCAGGGCTGCCCCCCAACTGGTAGCTGTGATGGCGAAGTATCATGCTCCTTAGTCGGTCAAGTAAACCTGCTCGCTGGTGCTGCTGCTGCTATTGATGCACACCGCAGGGCATCAAGCTCAAGCCGCAGCAGCAGTTGGTGTCGATGACAGTGCTGCCACCAGATGTAGCCAGCAAGGTTGCAGCGCAAGCAGCAGCAGCAAAGGAGGCAGCAGCCGCAGCAGCAGCTGAAGATGACGTTGAAGCAGAGGACAGCAGCTTGCAGGAAGCCTCTGCAGGAGCAGCTCCGCGCAGCAGCAGAGTTGAGTCAACCGGGCCATGGCTGCTGATGATCAGCAGCAGAGGCTTTGGCAAGCGTGTGCCGCTTGCAGAAGTGCCGTTGAAGATGAATAGGGCTGGGCAAGGGGTTGCCGGCATGAAGCTAGAAGCAGGCGACAGCTTAGCGATGGCGTTGTTGGTGCATTCGAGTGAGGATGATGTTGTGATGGCAAGCAGGCAGGGCATGATGGCGCGGTGCAGGGCAGCAGATGTGAAGATTCTGGGCAGGAATGGAAAGGGGGTGAAGATGCTTGGACTGAATGATGGCGATGAGGTGCAGACGGTTGCAGTGGTGCCTGCACAGCACAAGACAGCGCTGGCATAGGTGAACACTGTGTAAGGCTGCATTGCAGAATTGGTTTTAACACCGAGCTGCGCTCAATGCCCCCTGCTGTGATGACCAGACCTTCAGGTATGGGTGATGTCTTTCGGGTGCGCTGAATGTGGTTGACAGCAGTGCACTGCACTGAATGTGACATCCCTGTCAGGTTTCGTCACGGCAGCTATAATCTCCATAGCTCTGGAGAGCCTATAGGCTACATGTGGATGTGAGCAGAGGGTAATTATCGGGAGAGGAGAGTCTCCTGCAGCGGCTGTCCTTTGACAGCTGGCACCATATCAGGATTGACTGACACGTTGAATGCTGGAGAATATTGTAGCTGCGGCAGTCTTCTGCTGGATACAGACACGAAGAGACAGGCACGGCACACCCGAATCGGATCCGATCCATTGTAGAGGCAGTACCGCTAGGGTTTGAGATGCCAAGGATTGCAACACACGCCCCTTGTTCAGCGTGAAAATACGCATTGTTGTGTTGCCAGCAGACTCATCTGCAACACGTCTGCTGTGTAGTCCCTTGGCACCTTGAGACAGACGTTGAGGCGGGACAGGAGTGGCTATCTTCTGCGTGCTAGCCAATAGTCAACCCACCTCGGTGAAATGCGAATGCCAGCTGATGTTCCTGTATTGATGCGGTGAAACGACGCACAGCCAGCTGGAAGATTCACCGAGAAGACAGCAGGTGCGCTTGTTTGAAATGTAGCAAGCTTACGCGCTTGCAGCACCGACCATTGCACTGCCTGATATCAAGAAACATGCTGTATGATTGGTAATAGTAATGTGGAGCCATCGCTCATTCAGAGTGCATGTCAGCAGCAGGCACAGCAGCAGCACTGCACAACTGTTCAGGTACTGCATCTTGGCTGTCTACATCATCTGATGTCCTACTACACTGCCAATACTTAGCATATGCAGGTGCAGGACGGACCCTGTAGAGTCCTTTGAAGTCGCACACGCTGTAAGCAGCAGCTCTGTTGCAGCTGTATCTATCTAGCTAGCTAGCAGCAGCTCTGTAGTGCAGGCATGCCTGACAGATTACTACCCACCTGCTAAGCCTTTTAGATTCTATTCTTTTCAATCAGGGCATGATTACACTTGCTGCCCATGTCGATGCATTTGCACTGCCAGCATGTACTCAATGTGTGCCTCCTTGCCTGCTGCTTCATCCCCTGCAGGTGCAACGCAAGCCCACAGCCAACTGCACAGTAGATACACAAGAAGCCCTATCTCCACCCCTCTAGAGGGAAGCAGCACCCTTGGCATAAGCTCGATGCCGAAGGTTGTCCTCATCAGCCGCCTGGAAGGCTACAAAGCCCAGCCCTCCACCAGATTTGAAGATGACACAAAACACAGCAGCAGCGATGAGCGCCAAGCCCGAGTAGAACGACAGGGGCTTGCAAGGCGCATCACAAGCACGTAACGCAAGCAGCCAGCAGCAGTTGCCGTGCATGACAACCACCACCAACACCAGCAGCCTGCCATTGGGAGCCTGGCGTCATGGACCAAACTTCAGCCCATTGATCCTGCATATGACCCAGAAGTGGCAGCACCACGTCGCCCTGAAGCTGCCATCACCAAGCCGCGGGCGCAGCCCTACAGTCTTGACTTTGGCTTCAATTTCAGCGTGAAGGCGCCTGACCGTCAAGAGGCAGCAGCAGTAGCAGCAGCATACAGCGATGTATCATCAAGCAAACAGGTGCCAGCAGCTGCACCTGCAGCTGCAGCAGCGGGGGCAGTGCACTGGTTCGTAGCCACCAGCAGCGAACAGCAGCAGGCAAGGCTGCAGCAGGGTTGGAGGTAGATGCGTGGTCTGGGGCAGACAGGTGCCAGCAGCAGCAGCAGCAGTCGCTGCGGCTGCGGCACTCTGATAGCGTCAGCTCCTCGCGTGAGTTTGGCTTTGAGGCAACAGAGCACAAAGCAGCAGCAGCAGCAGCAGCAGCAGCAGACAGCCATGGCTCATCAAAGCAGTATGATGATGATGCGCCATGCTGCCCTGCCCCAAATGTGAACCATGCGAGCCTCGATGTGAGATTGAGGTTGTCGTCTGTGTGGACAGCAGCTGGCTACATCCACTTTGATGGGAAGTACAACATACTGAAAGACCCTTTGATGGAGTGGCAGCAGGCAGCAGCAGCAGCAGCAGCAGCAAGTGGTTTGCAGGCATCCTCATCGACAGCACTGCCAGCAGCACACCTACAGGAGACATGGCCCCAGCAGATGCAAACCGCAGTCTGGATCAACGATTGGGAGCCCGCCATTGCTATGCTCTCAGCTCTCATCAAGATGTCAGACCACCCTGCGGCTGCTGCGATTGGCTGCCTGCCTGCTGCCATCAAGGGGTGCGAAGACATCATGTATGCCATAAAGAAAAAGCGGATCAACCTGTATCAAGAGACAGAGCGCCGTATTACAGTGGGTATCAGCCACCTCAAACCACTGCCTGATGCTACCCTGAAAGCAGAGTCCAAGCGCTGACGCGAGAAAGCTGCTGTGCTGGATGACCTGATTGCGATGTACGAGCAGCAGCTGGCCGTGCTGAAAACCAAGCAGGCAGTGTAAATTTAGCAGCTAGCATGCAAGGGACAGCCGGATAGGAGGATGCTCAGCTGAGGGTGCATCGTGGCACGTTGATGCATGGATCCATGTGTCTGCTGGCAGCGCGGGGCCGATGGCGTTGATGCTATGGCTTGATTTGGTAATTTGATGATGATGATGATGATGATGATGATGATGATGATGATGATGATGATGCTGGCAGCGCTGCTGTTGCTGCGCGAGAGACGGCGGCAGTCACTGAGTAGGGCGTGTCGGTTTCCAAGTGTGCCTTGAGTTTGAGCAACATAGATGTCTGTTGATGTGTTCTGTTGTTGTACGCATGGTGCTGATCCCTGAACCCTGAAGCACTGTTGTGTGACAGACATTGCGCAGCACACCGTGCGCACAGTGTTCTTCTCAGACTGAGACCATGGCATGACCTTAATGCCAGCACTGTGATGACTTTGTTACCCTGCATAGCAGTTGATACATAGTATATACTCCTTGAAACTTCAAAGCACTTTTGACCGCCTGAGGATGCGCGTATATACTGTCACAGCATACATGCCGCATCATGCCGGACTGTGGCACAGCATACATGCGGCTAAGTCTGCAAGCTGGTATTTGTTGGCACAGCATGGACCACACTCACAGCATACCCAGAAACGTGTTGCCAATGCCCTCAACAGGCCCAGGCACTGCCAAATCGGCAGACCTCAAAGACAATTCGTTGCTGATATGCTGAGAGCTGACAGAACTAAGCACCATGCCATGCCTGTGACAGGCACCGCCTCATGACACACTGCCTCATGAACATGCACCGCCTCGCTGAGTATCCTGCAATCTTTACACAAACAGGCCCCATCAAGCACCGCCTCCACCGCCATCACCACCGCCACCAGCAGCAGAGTCAAACATTGACTCCCCTGCTTCTGCTGCATACAGCAGCTCAACTCTGCTCACGGTCTGCTGCTTCGGCAGCCTTGACAACTGCCCCTGCTGCTGCCGCCGCTGCTGTCCTACACTGCTGCTGTTCTGCACACCATACACGGCACGATACTTCCTGCGCACGCAGATTGCAGCTAGCCCTGCTGCTAGCAATTGCAACCCTGCTAGCAACGTGAAGTATCCACCGATACCCATGCCTTGTACGCCGTAAACACTGATGTATATCAGCGCAGCTGCTGAAAAGAACATGGCAGCTTGCACTGCCGCAGCTGCCGCGGATGCGCTCTGCTGCTTAATGGTCGACAGATACCCAAACATACCAGGCAGGTAACATGCAGATGCTGCACCAATCACAAAGTGCCCAACTAAAGGACCGAAAATGTGGGTGTTAGAAGCAAGGGTCCAACCGTACAACAGCAAGCCTACAGGCATCACCAGCAGCGCTGATGCTACGTTGTACATCATGCGTGCTTCAGGCAGCTGCGGCCACTTTGCTGCTGTGATGTCGGATGCCTTGCCACCGATGGGGCTGGCTACAAGCAGCAGCAGCGACAAAGCAGCAGCAGCAGGTGTAGCAGCAGCAGCAGCAGCAGCAGAGCTTCAGCAACAGTCTAATATTGATATATTGCATCTAGCTGCTGGCAGGCATGGCACACTGCTTGTGATTGTCGCAAACAATGTTCCTCACTGTTGGCGAGGGCCTCAAAGTATACTTTGTACGTACGAAGCCTGGGTAACACCATTTATAGCAGGCAGGATCTAGTCTGCAGCATTCATGTGTCTGTAGACTCACCGACTAGCCCAGCCACGCCCATTGACAGGTACGATACACCTGCACGAAACAGCAGCAGCAAGTCAGCATGTCATCAGCCACACGCTGTTATGCTATGCCTGAACACAATTGCTTGCAGGACGACTGCACCCAAATAAACCAGTACATAACATTGAACTCCGCTCTTCACATACTATCGCTTCACCCAGCACTTGTCAACCCCGTTGCAAGCCCTGAACTTTGGCTAGCTGTGTCTCACTAATCATGGTCAGCTTGTCAACTGCCAGACGCTGTGATGTTACTACTTGCGTACATCCGCTTGCAGGACAATCTCACACATCTGCTTGCAGGACAACTCTCGAACATCCGCTTGCAGGAAAACTCGAGTGTCTCACCGATCATGGCTTCACTGAGGCTGTACGGTGGGGCAGCCATCTTGGCAGGCCACTCTGCAGCAGCAGCAGCAGCAGCAGTGCAGCATGCGTTTTCAGCATACCATACGCGTGGCAAATTGACAACTCCATATAGGTTGCACTGTTCCATGTTGTGCCGCACGCGCACCACAACACCATGGCAGCAGGCCTAGGAAGCTGTGTTGATGCATGACCATGCAATCCCATGAAGACATGATCCATTGTTATGCAGTGGCTGCTGACCTGTCAGCCTAGCAGACATGCGGTTCCCTATTGTTGCCAGTCTGAGCAACGCATACGGCAGGATGTCATTCATTGTTGCAGCAGCTCGAGCATTGGTCAGACGGGGCCCACCTGTCAAGCTGGCAAACATGCTGCCGAACGTTCTCATTGTCAGCAGCGCATACGGCAGGGTTTCTCTCCCTGTTGCAACTCACCATCTTATGCATGTGCAAATGCAGAAGCACAATGCAGACATACAATGCAGCTCTTGTGCTGGTAAGGCGGTGCCCACCTGTCAGCTGGCAAACATGCTGCCAAATGTTGTCATCGTCAGCAACGCATACGGCAGGATGTCACTCTCCGCCAAGTACTTGAGGGGCACCCAGGGCGCACTGAACACCAGGGGGTGGGACAAGATGCCTTCTGCTTCTGCAATGTGCTTTGCTGCTCCTGGGTCAGACTTGATGAGGCGACGCACCACGCGATACTGCAAGAGGACATGAACGTTGAAGTTTGTCAAACCCAGTGTGTACTGTAGTCTGATGGTAGCAGTGTGCAAGGTCACAGAATACGAACAATTTGATAAGCACGCATATACTGCGGTCATGCACACTGCCTTGAGGGTCAAAGATGTAAGCTGTCGCCGCAGATGTGGTTGCTGCATCAACTGGTGAAGACCACGCTGCTGCTGCTTTGTGTGCAGGGCGTCACAAGCTGCACATCATCCAAGGTAGGATATGCGTTGTTGTGCCAACCTCGCCAACACCCTGCACTACGGTAACAGCAATGACAAGCCCCCAGGTTACCTGGTGCGTCTCTGGCACGACCAGCATCAGCATGGGCAGCACGATCACGCCAGCAGCGATCGTCAGGCAGATGAAGGTGGAGCGCCAGCCCCACACCTGCAGGCAATCAACATGTAACATGTGCTCAGCAGGGAACATGTGCTCAGCAGGGAAAGCAAACCGCAACGCCAGGCAAGACACAGGTGTCTTCACTCCGAAGGTGATCATTATCATCAGCACTAGTAGACAACCCGCGTCTACTGTATTCCCCTGTGCAGTTTATTCTCACCTGTGACAGCACCCCCCCAAGTAAAGGACCCAGCAGGGGTCCCACCAGCAGCGGAATCATAAACAGGCCCGCGGCAGTGCCTCGGATGGCAGGCTCAAACACATCAGCAACTACACCCTGCACGACGCAGCCAACAGCAACAGAGCGGCTGTGTGAGTAGCACAGCAGAGCACGGCGTTTACAAGACGTACTACTTTGCAATACAACAGGTATGGCTGCAGCTGCAGTAATGCAGTGAAACATGAGCCCGCTACGCCATGCGCATGCGTAACTGCAACACCTGATGCCAGGGACAGTGCCGCGCGGCTAAAGTAACCGAGACACACATCACATATGTCTACAGTGCTCAGTACGCACCTGGCCAGTCGTCTGGTAAGATGCCACTGCAGTGCAAGAGAGCAGCAGCAGCAGCAACAGCAACAGCAACAGCAGCAGCCAGACACTTCTGTCATTGGGCTGAATGTTCATTACAGCATGTGTTCAGTGCTGCAGGTCTAGAGCAACTGACCAAGGATACATTGCGGTGCAGATATGCGACCGTGGCCCTATTTATGATCTGGTGTGCCCACCTGCAAAGCCCTGCAGCGCTCTGAGGGCCAACACCCACCACCGTCATAAACCCATCTACAATGCTGGCATTCACAAACCCATCAGGGTTCGAGGCAGACACTGCACCACATATATGTACAGATGCTCACGAACCTATATGCCACACCCACCTGCAAAGCCCTGCAGTGCTCTGAAAGCCAGCAGCACGCCGATGGTTGGTTCAAAGATACAGCCCACACTGGTGCCCAGGAACAGCACAGAGCACTTGTCCAGTGTTGCTTGCACACGTCAAAAATGCGACTGGACGTACCAGCACCAACCACAACATCCATAACAAAATCAACAGGGTTATCCGGGTCATAAGGAATATGCTTCAGGGCAGAAATGCTGTTGACGAGCCCATCTGCTGCCCCCACCTGCAAAGCCCTGCAGTGCTCTAAAGGCCAGCAGCACGCCAATGGTGGGAGCGAAGATGCATCCCACGCTGGTGCCCAGGAACAGCACCGAGCTGACGGCGTACGTGATGCGCCGCCCAAAGCGGTCAGCCTGCGCATTGAAAATACATTGGCCGTTACTTGCATAGTGCCATCAAAACTACATTGGCCATCACTGGCAGAGTGGCTTCAAGAAGAGGCTTCTGGAATCACAAAAGACAGTAGATTACCCCCAACAACAGTGAGCATATATAGCACAATATCTGATGCTTTGCAATTGAAGCCCTAGCTGTTTCGAAAACATTAAAATTACCCACTCACCATTGGTCCCCAGAACAAGCTTCCAAGTCCGACTGTGAGCATGTAGATGGCCACACTGGAAGCCACCAGATGGTGCGTGCATGATGTCATTTCCCCCAGTAATACCCTTTCCATAAAATCACTCACCATTGGACCCTAGAACAGGCTGCCAAGTCCGACTGTGCATGTAGATGGCCACACTGGCATCCACCAAGCTGTCATTTCCCTTTGCCCCTCACCCTTCTTGCACGAGCACTTGTAAATCACCATCGGGCCCCAGAACAAGCTGCCAAGTCCGACAGTAAGCATGTAGATGGCCACACTGGCAGCAACAAGCCCGGCATCTGCCTGCAGTCTCATCCCTCCACAACCTGAATACCCTGCAGGCACACTACTTACTTACTATGGGTCCGTAAAACAGGCTGCACAGTCCAAACAGTAGGCATGTAGATGACCATGCTGGCAGCCACCATATGGTGCGTGCATGCTGTCATTTATCCCCTACTAATACCGTTTCCACAAAAGCACTCACCATTGGGCCCCAGAACAAGCTGCCAAGCCCAACCGTAAGCATGTAGATGGCCACACTGGCAGCAACGAGCCCGGCATCTGCCTGCAGGTCTCAACCTCCACAACCCTGATACCCTGCAGGCACACTACTTTCTTACTATGGGTCCCTAGAACAGGCTGCAGAGTCTGAACAGCAAGCATGCAGCTGGCCACAATGGCAGCCAACACGCTGTCATATCCTCCCCATCCTAAGCCTCTCGCACAAGCACTTGCAACTCACCATTGGGCCCCAGAACAAGCTTCCAAGTCCAACAGTAAGCATGTAGATGGCCACACTGGCAGCAACAAGCCCGGCATCTGCCTGCAGGTCTTGACCCACAGCCTGCAGCGCTGGCAGGTCTGCAGCAGCAGCAGCAGTGGCAGCAGCAGCAGTGGCAGCAGCAGCAGTGGCAGCAGCAGCAGCGGCAGCAGCAGCGGCAGCAGCGGCAGCAGCAGCAGCAGTATCATCATCAGCAGCAGCACTTGCAGATGAACGTGCTGGCGCAGAGCAAATGCAACATGCATGCATTACGGATGCGTCAGCTGCTGGGCATGTGCCGATGATGATGCTGTCCTCAACGCAACTCTGCATGCTGAAATTACATGCATGTTGAGCCTACAAAGCCTGCAGGTGCATGATATCAAGCTGCGCACACAAGCCGGCTGCGGCGAACAAGTAGGGACGCGGTCAACCAGTCGGTGTAGTTACATATGGCAGGCTGCTGCCTAGAGCAGCCCGGCGAAGGTTACAATCAGCTGACGCTGGCAGTCGTTTGAACGAAGGAAAGGTATTAGAAACGCAGTGATGCTGGCAGCAGCACTCACATATGGTGTCTTGTCGAGTACAAATGTTCACAGAAGAGGCCAAGGCAGAAGAGCAGAGCAGAAGCGTCAGGCGTATTGGTGCAGAAAGCTGCAGGCAAAGCCAGGGGTGTGCCAGAATGTGCAGCATGTGCCAATGCGGCAGCTGCAGGGGAAAATGGCACAGATCCCGCTGCAACAGGCTGCCATACAAAAGATTGCACAGTTGGGAGCTGCTGTATTCCTCATTGGGCTGATATGCAGCAACAGCGCGCATTACCATTGCAAGTAGTTTTTACACGCATAGAAGTGCTGCCAGAGTTTCTCTACTGCTTGCAAGCATGGTCGAACTGTTCGTATTGATAAATAAGTTCACCTGTCAGCGGAACCAGGATTGATGCTATCGCTGCTGCCAGCAGCACTGCATTGCGCTTGCGTTTCGTCAGCAGCTCATAGATGCTCCTCGCTCCAGAGTGACTACTGTCATCAATCATCACGGTTGCTGCTGCTAGTGCTGCTGATGAGGGGCCCTGGTGTGGTGCTGCTGCTGCTGCTGTTGCTGGCTTGATAGGGTGCCCATCATGCGTCTGAGGTTCTTGCTGCTGCCGGTCTTGTGCTGCTGCTGCCGCTGCTGATGGTGATGTTGGCGTGGCATCTGCTGCTGTGTGTATCTTATGTATGTGGCGGTGGTGCGTCGTAGCACTAGGAGAGCCTGGTGCCGATACAACCTTGCCATCTTCCGCTCTGCACATGTGTTATTGGCGCGCGTGAGCCACAAAGCAGGCAGGTAAGCAGGCAGTGCAGGGCGAACTGCAAGCGGGTGATTTTTGACGTTATTCAAAGCTGCCTAGCACTTGTGAGCAGACAGCAGGCTTGGACATATCGACAGCTGCTGCTGATACTGCTGCTGCTGCTGCTGCTGCTGATGGCGCTGCTGTGACTGCTTGGTTGCCACTCGCAACAACTCACATTGTCAGAGCATGTAGTATCATTACATCAGGCATCCGGCCGGCCTGCTGTCGCGTAGGGTTTGCAGCTCGTTTCAAAGTGCGAGAAGGCACACTCAAATCGAGGGCTTACTGACAAGCAGTGCTTTGCAACAAGGCGGCATCAACATCTTGAATACTTCTAGTTGCATCTTTTGTTGTCTGAGCGCTTGTTACGCCGCTTGCGATCTTTGTGGTCAGCTGCAGTGTCTAAGGAGCATCGGATCCTGCTGTAACAGGTGCAATGCTGCTGCAATGGCTGAGCTAACGTGTCGCGCTCATCATACACGCGGCTGACTTACTGATAGATTCGTCACATCTCTTGAGCGAGGCATGCACAGCAAGGCAGCGAACACTGCAGAACCTCTTGCTTCAACCCTTAGAGATTGGAGACCCAGAAAAGTCTCTCTCTCAAGAGGCTGGGCACTAGTTTGGCTGCCTCGCCGCAAAGCTCTCTAAAGACCATCGGACTACGATTTTGGCTATTTTTGAACACATTCAGTAGGGATCCAGCAAGTTGTTTGGGTGTTGCCGAAAAGTGCACAGATTATGTCCAAGGACAATCCAAGAGCATCTTGATCCTTGGCTGCGCTCGACTATTTCCTCGCCTGTCCGCCCCTCTCGACTGTTTCCACCATCAGTGCACGTTCGCAGTAGACGACACACACGGTCAAACAACCAGTCTCCGGTGCTGCAGCGAAACAACCCACTATTCTGGCCTTCCGCCTCCTACCATATTACTCTGGCAACGAGGCAAGTTCATTCGGATGCGGATAAACATTCGGAGTTGCAGTAGTTGTGGGAGTGCGGGCGTCTGCTGTCTGCTTCAGCCGGACAGTTTTGTTTGTCGTTTGCCCCAGCAGCCATGCAATGCACTAGCATCTAATGCACTTGGAATGCAATGATCTGCTCATCCCTAATGGTGCAATGCTTGCCTGCCCTAGCTGATAGCGTGAGACTGTTGCAGCAGCAGCAGCAGCAGACTCCAGGCACTGCCATTCCTGGCACGCACACATGCGCAATGTTCCACACGCTCATGGAATACAAGATTCACTCTTTGTGCAACATGCCAGCTTGTCATCAAGGCATCAGACGTGTCTGCAGTGCCTGAGCTGCTTAGCAACTCTGTGACAGCTATGCTTTGCAAGCGGCACAGCTTCGCTGCAGCAGCGACCCATCAACCAGTGTTCTCACCACACCACCTGCTGCTGCTGTACTGCTGCAACCCAGCCTGCACAACAGCTGCTCCACCACCAACCGGTGTAATTTGCTACTGCTGGCTATCATTGCAGTGCTATGGAAAACCAAGAGGGAACTGTAGGGGAGCCTATTGACCCCAACACAAGCTGCACAGCATGCGGCAGTCAGGACAGCCCTGAAACCATGCTGGTATGTGAGGGATGCTTCCAAGGACTTCACATGGCATGCTTGGGGATTGCCTGCATCCCTGACGATGACTGGGAGTGCAGCAGCTGCACGGCACTCAACCAGCTTGGTGCAGGCAGCAACATTGTCCTTGAATGCCCTCAAGCGCTGTACCAGGATGGCCCAGACCCTCACTTGACCCAGGGCCTCTTCAACGCCACCATCCGCAGCATTGAGGCCGCCGAGCGCGACAGCTCCGGCCTTCAGCGGCGCGCACAGCTGGATGTCAGCAATGCCCCCCTGCCTGACTCGCTGAAGTTCTACAGCAAGCTCACGCACAAACCACTGCAAAGGGTGCCAGTGGAGTCGCAGCAGCTGTGTAACCTGCTGTGCGAACAGCCCGGCTTCCAAGCCTGCAGCGTGGTGCTGTGTAGCAGCCGCTATGCCATGTTCGGTAGCTGCGCTGCTGCTGCAGACCTGGCCAGTGAGGCGTGGCTGGCTGGCGTTGGGGCTGATGACAAGGCCAGGGAGCTGCTAAATACTGGTCTAGCACGCGAGCTCCAGCTGCAGGTGCGACAGAGCAGCGGCAGAAGTAGAGAGGAATGGCAATTGCCGGTCATGGTTTTTTGCAACTGAGTTCAGCAAACTCTGGCAGCGCGCAAATGCCAGGTCTTTGACAGAAAGCAGTAGTGTCTGCACCATTGTCAAACAGCACACGTACTGGAGCACCTGCATCCGTGCCAGTGACCTGCATCCTGTGTGTTTGTGTCTTGGGATGTATATGCAGAGCAGCTTTACTGACTGTGCTGGCACACCACCAGGTCACGTGGTGCTTTCTTACCTGTTGCTGTACTCATGGTGTGCTGCTGCTCTGTCCAGGGTGATGCCATGCGCGGGGCTACCAACAAGATCAGGCGCAAGGCTGCCCACAAGCGCAAGGTAGATGACGTAGGTGACAAGGCAACATTGGCTGCAGGGGGCAGTAGCGGCAGCTGTAGAACTGGCGCATGTGTGATTGTCATGTCACTTACAGCGTTTGCTGCTAGCAGTGTGCGAATGCCAGCTCCTTTACAGACACCTGCAACTGCGCCAGTGACCTGCATCATATGGGATGAATACATTGTCAAACAACATCCGTGCCATGCCCCCTTGTGACCTGCCTGCAGGGCACCGACGCCGAGCGCACACCCAAGCGGCAACGCAACAGCAGCAGCACTGCAGCAGCAGCACCCCCTGCACAGCTTGGCAGCAGTGCTGCAGTAGTAGCAATCCCTGCACAGCCTGGCAGAAGCACTGCAGCAATCCCTGCACAGCCTGGCAGCAGTGCTGCAGTAGTAGCAATCCCTGCACAGCCTGGCAGCAGCGCTGCAGCAATCCCTGTGCAGCCTGGCAGCAGTGCTGCAGCAATCCCTGTGCAGCCTGGCAGCAGTGCTGCAGCAGCAGCATACCCACCGCAGGAGATGCGGATCATGATCGGACAGGTGAGCACGAGAGCGAGAGAGACCTAGGTATGCATGTCAGGTAGACGGTCAGATGGAAGGCCAGTCATGATCATCATTGCCAGCAGCGGTGTCAGGATGCTTTTTGTGCATGTGCTGTGATGACAGATAGGATGGCAGCTGCAGAGAATGCATTCTCTCTGGCCATGGTCTCACACACACACACATCTATGCTGTCCACTTTTGCATGGTGCTGGGTGTAAGCCACTGGTATGTGCTGCTGCTGCTGCTGCTGCTACTCAGGATCATCAAGACCTGCGCCGCACCATCACCAACATCACCAACATCACGGGAAGGCGTTGCAGTGGGAGCTTAGTCCGGATACCTTCCGCAACGTAGCGCAGAAGCTGTACCCGGACGCAGGCAGGCTTCTCGCGAAGCTGAAGGACAAGGACAGGCAGAAGAACCTGCTAAGCGATGCAGAACAGCTGCTGTATGCTGCAGGTGTGAGCAGCGATGGTGAGGTTGGCCGATTTGTCAAAGGACGCGGCAACCTCAAACAGCCTCTGACAGCCTTTTGCAAGGCTGGCCTGCATCAGCTGCCACGGCAGCTGGCGCGATGCTGCCACGGGGGCACGGGGGCACTACACAACATAACATTGAGCACAAAATTTGAGTCATTGCGTTATTGCTAGCAGCGCACACAGTGAAGTAGCAGCACACCACTGCTGGTCGCACTCTGCAGCCTTCTGCAGAAGGATCAGCTGATCGCTGTTGGCAACGGCGCTTTTGCAGGTTCAACCTGCATGCGGCATGCATCTTCAAGTGATTGGCATTGCTGCTACTGCATGATGCGCATCATGTGGCATGACATTTTGCCATTCACTGCAACTTGGTTGAGTCTGTTTTTGTAACACACTGTTCATCTTTGAACAGAGTACTACAGAGGATGCCGTTGCAGCATGTGTAAGCAGCACAAGTGTCAACAACAAGTGCCTACTGACTCACCATCTGGCACACAGCTGGGTTTGTATCATGAGGGATGCGGCCAGGCTCACAGCAGACACACACACTCCTCCTGGGACCCAGCCGGCAGTGCCTCTTTTGCCTGTAGGCGCCATGCAGACTTGGCAGCCTGGCCTGCAGTCTGTGGTAGTTTCCCCTGCCATGACTGCACATTGGCCGCTTGTGAGGGAGGTGACATTCTTGGCTTTCCTGTTCACCGTTTGAGGTGAGTTACGGGCCATAGCTTGCTCTGGAAATGCGCAAACTGCCACCAACAGCAGTAGCTGCGAGGCGCGCAGCTGCAGGAGGAGGTCCATCGAGCGCTCGATACCGTTGTATCATTGCTGCATGTTGAAACAGTAGCAGTTGAGAAATTAAAATGTCTTCTGCATCCACGTTCCGGCCGTGAGTACAGAGCTGTAGTCCTGAGGCGCTGACCTTGTACTTGAATGTGCAGTGTTGCCCGATCACATGCGACCGAGAGCAATGTGAAACTGCAGATAGGGTAATCGACAATACTCACCGCTGATGCAGCCTGTGTCAAACTCCAGCTCGAGGACTAGGGTAGTTTCGGCCACGGCAACAGTGATCCGGAGCAATATGAGCTCAAAGACACTGCAAGTGTGATCGTATGCACGTGCACACGCGCAGGCAATCTACGTACCTGGGAGCGTCTATTAAGCATCGCAGCGCTTTAGGGACAACCCTTGTCCCGATTGTGTAGACGGTGCAACGGGGCCCGAAGCAGCGTTGAAAAGCCAGACTCTTTACTACGTTTGTCATGTACACCTGCGGAGTCCTTTCATGTGTCTACCCTCAGTATAGGGGCAGTGCATCCCTACAGCCCTGGCTTGCTGCTGGATGTTCTGCAGGACCTGGTGTTGGAAACTAAAGAAAGCAGCCTGGCGGTAACGGCGAAAGTGCAGGCTGTGCTGTAGCCTTCGCCATCTGGCAGTAGTCGGCAAATAGGCAGCAGCATGCCACTATACTGGTTCAAGGGGCCTGTCGGTGAACCCTTTCAGTTCCAGTGCGGGCCTGATGGTATCCATGTCCCTGGTCTTGCTGACAAAGTCAAGCTGAAGCCCAGGCCGCTGGAGTTGAATGGAGTGGTGGTAGACTTTGACAGAGGCAGCGGATACCTGTCGATGCAAGATGCACAGGAGTTCATCCAAGGCCTTGGTGGCTCCACCGAGACAGCCATCCCAGTTGATGGCCAGCCAGCAGGTGAATGGCCAGCCAGCATCATGATGGTACTGTGTGGACATTTATACGCTGTGACCAACGATAGCATCATGCCCTAATGGTAGCCCCTGCACCACTTAGTGGGTCACTGCTGATGCCCAAAACCATTGTTGGCCGTTCACCCACCATCAGCAATCAATTTTGCAGTGACACATATATTGTTCAGCTACAGCAGTGAACAACAGCAGCAGCAGCAGCGCCTTGGCAGCAGCACTCGTTCAATCTTTATGGTGCACTAGCAGCGGTTCGCCAGCCCCTAACAGCGGCAGTGACTGAAGCTGCCCATGGAGGCAGTGCATGCCAGGCAAAGTAGTAAGCGAGATCGTCAGCAACATACGTTTCAATCACAACACAGTATGGTATTGCAGCAGCACAATTACCTTGTTGGCATAACTATCTACAAAAGCCCAGCTGGTGCATGCACAACAGCAAGCTGCCAGGTGGTCTGGACGTAGCTGCTTGGCAGTGCCATGAATTTCGCTTGTACCTCACAGAAATAGCAACCACATCTAGGGTGCCTGGACTTGCTTTTCCTAGCAAAATGATGCATGTCAGCTTACAGCAGCAGTAGTAGCACTCAAGTGGCCTTAAAGTAGTTTTCCTGGCAGTGTCATTTGCCTTCATTTTAAAAGCAACAACAGTAGCTGCTTGGCAGTGCCATGAATTTCGCTTGTACCTCACCACAACATCAGGTGGGTGTGCTGCTGAACCCTTTTGCTCTGCACTCCCAATCATAACATGCACCAGTGCCACACACACTGTGCACAGGTCAACCTTTGTGTGCACTCTGTGCTGCCAAAAGACAACACACGAGTGCCCCTGTGCTTTCATGCTGCAAGCTTCTTTGTTTGACCTTTTGCTGAGCGCCCTGCCCGCGTGTCCTTGCATGTGCTCTTGATGGCTCCGTACCCGGCTTCTTCTCTCGTCCCCACAGCAGCAGCAGGTGAGTCATGCATGTGCTTGCAATGGTGCTGTCGCAAACCTGCCAAACCTGCGATGCTTGCCGTTGTGTGTGGAGCAGCTGTGAAACCCCATGCAGCTGCAGTCCTGTTTCTCAGGCGCGCCGCCTGCACCACCATCTGCAGCATGCTAGCTGTCATGAATGTCTACTATGGTTAACATCAACGAGGCATCTAAGGTTCAGCACCATGCGATGGCTTATGCTGCGCTTTGTTGTATGTGCCTGCTGTAAGACTTAGCCCTCCCAAGTGCATTATGCACCACGCACACTGCACACATTGATTGCTATTTATGTGCACTCTGCGCTGTCAAAGCATAATGCGGTGTCAACAAGACAAGAACAGAATACCGTCCTTCAGTGCTGGATGCTGCGCATGCGACGATATACTCATTGCACACAACACCATTGTCAGCCTGTGCTTGACACACGTGCTGCCTTGACCTGTTCCTGTGCTTGCGCATCATCTGCCGTTCCTTGGTGGCCCTTACTACACCACAACAGCACCAGGTGAGCATTGGAGTTGCATGCATTGGTGGCATGTTAGCGGCCGCCTGTGACACCTGCCAGCGGTTGCTGCAAACTCTTCTGCATGACTACTTGCTGGTCCCATGGAAAGGGTTTCTGCAGCCTGAGCTGCCACAGCAGCACGGAGTAGTCTATGAACCTATTGATTATGCAAGCTTGGTTATTACATGCTGCACCTGAACACAATACCAGGCCGTGCAACACCATCCTGCATGCTCCTGTGTGCTGCATGCCAATGTGCTTTCATGAGGCGATATTCTTTGACCTTTTGTTGAACATCGCCCTGCCCGCGTGTCCTTGCATGTGCCCTTCACCGCTCTCCACCTGGCTTCTGTCTTGTCCCACAACAGCAGCAGCAGGTGAGTCATGCATGTGCTTGCAATGGTGCTTGTGGCAAGGCTGTCGAACTAGCATTGCTTGTTGTTGTATGCAAAGCAGCCGTGAGACCCCATGCAGGAGCACTCATGGCTGTTGAGCACAACATGCACCACCATCTGCAGCATGCTAGTCACTAGTGTCATGAAAGTTGGCTAATGAAAGTTGGCAATCAACATTAGCGAGGGTGCTAAGGATGCTGAGAAGGCAATTGGGCAGCAATTGCACTCGTGCAAGTAAAACTGAGCAGCCGGTGTTCGCAAAGCATTTCTGTTGCTGGGGACCATGAAAAAGCATGAGCTGCCATGTCCCACTGTTCTGCAATGCTGGGGGCCTGCAGCCTACCCCCCTCTTTCCTTGCTAGCATCACACAGTCCTTCGCTTGCCGTCATTGTGATTGCAGCCAAGGTTGAGCAGCAGTTGCAGGAGGTGTTGAAGCAGTTGAAGCAGATGGAGCTGCAGCAGGCAACCAAGGAGGAGATGATGAGCAAGCTCATGCAGCTCGTTGTCACACAGCAGCTGAAGCCAACCTCATCTTCCCTCAAGTCAGAGCAGTACCGCATCCCTGCCATGGCAGCGTACAATGTGGCTCGGGAGGCTAATGGGGTGCAGCAGGTGCTCTGCATGGTGTCTGACCGGTACTTTCCGGACTCAGAAGTCATTGCAGGACACATACTGAGGGTGGATTGGGCACCTATGGCGGTGGGTACACACATGAGGGCCTTGCATTTGCTTCAAGAGCTAAGATCGACAACTTCCTGTGTTGCCTACTTTGTTGGGTGTTCACTGCCTTTGCCTTCCTTTTTGTGCTGACTTTGAGAACACTTGACCTCCCTATCTGCAGGGGTACCTGGGAGTCAGTGTCCACTCACTGCGCAACATCATCTTCATGCACAAGAAGATTGAGAAGGCTTTTGATAGGCAGGAGTGGTGCCTGCTGACGCAGCCTGGTGGGACTCTACAGGTATGCTAGAAAAATGGTATGGTTATTGTATCTTTCCTTCCCTCTCTTTGCCTCTTGTTGCAAAGTGAACATATCAATTATGCGGGGGGGGGGCAATAAAAAAAGTTAAAGACACGGGGGTCGAAAAAGTGATGGATACCCCCTGCAGGGACCCCCCCCATACCCCTTGAAACTGCCCCAAAAAAGGTTGTAACATGTTATATACTTGTTACTTTATAATGTTATGTGGTTTCAGGGTCTGTGGTGGCTCACCAGGTCCCCAAACTGGCCAATTTTGCAGCAGCTCACTGATGTTGGCTGGAAGTCCCAGGTTCGAACCCCACTAGTGCACTAACCCAGTCTTTTTGATGGAACATGCCAAGCCCACCCCTTTGTCAGTATGGTGTGGATAGTGGTATATACAGCTGTATACCATCAAATGTTGCATAATTACAACTGTTGTATGCCATATAATGGCAAAACGCCCTGGAAAAGCTGAAAAATGTGGTGAAAAAAGTGGCTAATAAAACGAAAAAACTCATTTTGGCCCTGGCCCACCCACCCCACCTCCCAAAACCTTGTTACTTTTGTTATTAACATAACAATATAAGTGCTTACAAATGTGTTTACAAATTTTGGGGCCCATCTGGGACCTCGTGTACTCCAGTTGAGAGCCCCCCCCGATGATGCGGCTCTTTTTTTGTATGCCGTGCAGATAGAGGTGCTCAACAGTAGCCTGCTGCAGCCTCGGGGAGGTGATATTCTTTGCACCCCAGGTGTGAAGGCTGGGACGGAGCAGGCAACTAGCATGGGTGAACCGAGGGATGCTGTTTGTGTGCGGGGCTCAAAAGACAGGCTGTGCTGGAGCCATGTCCATGGTAAGCCCCTGGTTCTACCACGTGATTCGAGCGTGGCACCCTACAAGCGGTGTGCTGCTCTGCATGCCTGGGCGGCTGTGCAGACGGCAGAGGGGCGCGGCTGGAAGAAGAGGGGGGAGGTGCAGCTGCCAGATGCAGGGTGGCAGTCACCAGGTGTGGATCAGGAGCTGCTGGCACGGCTGCTACGCGATGCGGAGGGCCTGGCAGGGGAAATTGATTTCAATCAGGGCAGTGGGAGCGAGGCCCCGGTAGATACCCCAGAGGAGAGCTACGCAGAGGGCTGAACCTTCTGCTGGTTGTCCTGGCTATGCGTTGGCTTTTTTGCCATCTCTAATGATATTTATGCTGCGCTGCAGCAGTAACAGTTACATTTGTTACATTGGTAGACGATTCGCAGCTGGACCAATCCAGCAAGGAAAACCGAAGGCCTCAGGCCACAACAAGACAAAACAGGAACGGGTGGGAAGGGCGGGTGTCGCGAAGCGACAAAACAGGAACATAAAGTGCCCTGCGGCAAGCCCAGCATAAATCACCCCAGTGGCAGAACACCTGCCAGATCCAAAACCTCAGCAAAGACCCGCCCAGCATAGCCCGCCCTGAAAAGGACTGCTTTGCTAGGCATAAACACCATAAATGGTGAATTTATGCTGCGCTGCAGCAGTAACAGTTACGCAACCACTCTATACAGAGAACGAGTCACACGTACAGAGTAATTGTCGCACCTGCTGTCACCGTCCACGAGTACAAAGCACGCACAACAGCGTCACCCTGCACAACACGAGCATACAAATCGATCATGCCCGCTGATTTCCACTTCAGCCAAACACGAATGGTCTCGCGCGACACACCTGCATGGTCGACACAGCCCCAATGCGCAGGGAGTGAGACGAAAAGCCAGCAACAGGCACACCGCCGCTATAGCGCTGCACAAAGCTGACAACCGGCTCATCCACAAAAGCCTCACTGAGCTGACGCCGAGAAGACCCCAAAGGGGCCAGCAGAGGGCGGTCAGCAGCCCAAGTACGGCGCGCTGCACAGTGCTCAAACAGCAACCGAGACACGCGGCGCCAAAAGTCACCTCCATTCGGGCCTCGCTCAGAACCCAGGTGTAGAGGGATCACCCAATCTGCAAAGGCGCGCGGCTGCAGACGCTGCTTCAACACCCTTGCATGCAGCAGCACGCGACCTCTGCTGACCTGCAAATCACCAACAGTCAAACGCGCCAACGAAGTGCCCCGCAGCCCTGTCAGCATGCCCAAAAGCACTGTCACTACCGGCAGCTGCAAAACATGCGCTGTAGCAGAACCGCCACTGCTGTGCAGCGGCTGCACGGCCGACAACGCACGCTCCAGCATGCTGGCAAGCAAAGGCTGACGCTCCACTGCAGGAGCCACCGGCACAAGGATGCGGCCTAAACCGCTCATGAACAAACGATGCTGCGCATCCGCCACCACAGGCACCCTCAAGCCCAGTAGGTTATGCACACCATTGATGGCAGACACACCGCAAGCCAGAGAACTGGCCGCAACAGAACCAGTCTGCGCCTGATGCGCCGCAAACAGATGTACCGCCTCGCTCGTCGCGGGCAGGCACGGCAGTTCAGGATCATGATCACAGCAGAACTCAGCAAACAAGCGGAAAGTTGACATGTACTGAGAGGCAGTGCCGTCGGCGAACGCATGACACAGTGCGCTGCACAACACGCCGCGTTCGCTGCTGCTCGCTGCTGGATACAACCTGCTAACTGCCCACTCACACAACTGCAGCCAGGGACTGCCCTCAGCATCCACCTCGCAGTCATACTTAACTGCTGCTGCTGCTGCCGCTGCTGCACGCCTGGGCCTAGCCCGCTCCGCCAGCAAGTCTAACACCTGAGCGCAGGACAAACTGCTGCTTGCTAGCCCTCCAGGCGCACCGCCAGCAGCGGCCATTTAGCACGGATCAAACCTCGGGGCCCGCGCCTGAACATTGCACCCAGCGGCAGGCATCGCACAGACTTGGCACGGGACAGCAGCACATGGTACCATGCAGAGGATGGGAAGTCAGGCACGAGCAAGGTACACGCCACATGAGATGTGCTGTGCAGCTTTTTCAGCACCCGACCAATGAGAGCCCATGGGGGTGCACAGTAAGCATTTTTCCCCTCCCAATCCTGCAGCAAAGCATTAGCCCCTGCTGCCCCCTCGCCGCCCAACATGCTGTAGAACCTGGGCAGCTTAGCATTGCCAGTTGCTGCAAACAAATCGACGCTGGGGGGGCCATACCAAGCCTCTAGCTGCCTGAACACGCGTTGATCCAACAGCCATTCTGCATCACACTTGAAGCGCGACAGAGAGTCTGCTGGATTGGCCTCAGGCTTGACCAGCCTGGGCAGCAGCGTGATGCGCTGCCTGTCACAAAGCCAAAAGATCTTGCGCAGAACACGCATGAGGTCAATGCTCCCAGACGCCCAATGCTTGATCCCATAGTATGCAGCAGAGTTATCAATCACACACTCCACAACCTGCTGCTGCAGCACAGGACGCGCCGCTCGCAGCGCAATATGAACTGCAGCCAGCTCTCGAACCATGATGTGCTTGCGCCGCATGCCAAGTGCCCAGCGCCCCTGCTGCTGCAGGACGCTGGAGCCTGCATGGATCAGCGCACCCCAGCCTTCATCAGATGCATCTGTAATCACCACACGCGAAGCTGCTGGCGGCCAAATGCAGCTGCCATTCCAGCGCCGCGGGAACGCAGCCAGCACCTTCACATCGCGCACTGCCTGGTTACTGAGCTTCACCTTGGCAGCCCAGCTGCCCTTGCCCTTCAGAGCAGCATAAAGCTCACGCGCAAAAAACTTGGCACCGCTTAAAGCCAGAGACACACACACAGACAGG
>CADDIJ020002431.1:0-40703 GCA_902809745.2 Tetradesmus lagerheimii | reverse complement strand
AAGTGAACCATCGGTCCTATCCACACGAACAGCGCCCACGTGCAGAACACGACTGCAGTATCCACAGCCCGCCTGCAGATACGCTGTCACATCCACTCCATGGCTCCATCGTGCACTGGCGTGGCTGCAGAATGCACTTTTACTTGCAAGTATTCCTTCAGATTCCTACTCTCTCCCCCCTCTGGATCCTAGATTGTACGTATCTGTGTGGATTCCGTCGACAATCCTTAAAAGTGCATTCTGCAGCCACGCCAGTGCACGATGGAGCCATGGAGTGGATGTGACAGCGTATCTGCAGGCGGGCTGTGGATACTGCAGTCGTGTTCTGCACGTGGGCGCTGTTCGTGTGGATAGGACCGATGGTTCACTTTTTGGTAACCTGTGGTTGCTGCTTTGGTTACCAGTAGGTGAACCACAAGCCATACTAATTGTGCACTGCATGACTCCACACATTCTAGGGGATAAGTAAGACATACAAATGTCATTAGAGACACATCAAGTAATAGTGGCTTTACCTAAAAAATTTCAAAGCCTCAAGTGCCCAAATCAGACTGAAATCTGGCATGGTCTTAAACCCTGCCTGTCTCCAGCTGGGCCAGTGATTTTTCTCGTCTCCTCTTCCCCGATGATCATTCTTCAGTGCAGAATATCAGGCTCTGCTTTGTGCTTTGTTGGTTGTGACGCTGCTGCTTTGTGCAGCCGCTTTCTCTAATGAAGCAAGTGCATCAGGTTCATTGAACACATTTATTGACTCTAGAGTCCCAGCGTGTGGAACAGAGTAGGGGATGTGATGCCGTCACACTGGCAGTGTTGGCTGCAGGGCGCCCTTTTTTTGCATAGTGGTAATCATCACAAGTCGCTGTTAATTTATTGCTTTACGGTCCAATCAGGCACCTTTACTGATTTACGGTCCAATCAAGCAGAGGCAGTCATTGTGTATTAGAAGAACGGAGTGTTACACTCCTGCTGTCTCACAGCGCACTGCTGAAGAGACAAAACACCTGGCTGCTCAACTGCTACAGCTGGCGATCAGGGCATCCTTTTGTTGTACCCATGTTCTGCAAACCAGAATGTCAGGCCAGCATGATAGCCAGGCCCCCACCCAGCACACATGCACGGCACTCCATACAATACACCTAGAAACCTGTAGAACAGGCCAGCTGCAATGGCTGCAGCACATGTGTCAGCAGTTCTGACACGTGCTGCAAACCACTACTGCAGGCTGCTGCTGGGCACGCTTTGCCACAAGCACCAGGAAGCACATGTAGCCAAAAAACGCCACCAGCTGCACCAAGACACAGAAGCAGAGCACCCTGGCAGCCTTTGGTGCAACACTATCAACCGAAATGCTCCGTTGGCGCGTGGGGCTTCTGCTGGTACAAAGCATGTCGCTGACGCCTTCACTGCTGCTCGCTGCTGAGAGAGCCGTCTGCGTATGCCGGCAACACTGTTGCGTCACATCACATGATGATGACCATGAGAACATTTACCTGCAGAACAAACAGCAGCAGCAGCAGCAGGAAAAGGATAAGCACAACAAAGGCAACTGCACCAATGGTTTTCAGAAAAGAACGCCCAACCAGCACCCGCGGCAGACCACAAGATCTCTGATGTGTTGGTCTGCTCACCATCAGCATACAACGGTGTGCTCACTCATGTTTGTGTATGCGCTCGTTGCCACCTGCCCACTGGGCAACTTCCCCGTCTTCCCACCACCTTCCCCCGCCCCCAAACAGTCCAGCGAGTTTACACACCAGCCTTCATAGACACATCTGCACCACACCACTCCTGGCAGCCTTTCCATCATCCCTCCAAACAACACACGTCCAGCCACCTTGACCTCCCCAGTGTTGCACATCCCATCCTGCAACCGTACGATGCCAGCACCCCCCCCCCCACACACACACCAACACCATACCCACCACGCACCCCTCAATACTCACCGGGGGCTGATGGTGATGTTCTCGGCCTTCTCTGTGAGGGTGTTGGCCTTGAGCTCGGCGATCACCTGCACGGGCCAGGTGGCGCCCTGCCAGGTCAGCTTCAGCGCAGAGGGCACGTCGATGATGATCTCCTTCTCGGTGGGCTTGGCCTCGGTCTTGACCTTGTTCAGGTACAGGCGGCCCACGTAGCCGATCCAGCCGGCAACGTACAGGAAGCCAAAGGTGGGGATCTGCGGGTGCAAGGAAAAGACAAGAGAAGCAAGGCAGTGATGAATATGATAGTCGATGGCGATGACGAGTCACAGGAAGATGGTGGGCGCACCCAGCAGGGTGCACGTGACCTGTTCAATGATCACACATGCTGTCAAGGAAACAGTCATTCCAGTACAGTAAAAACAAGCAGCCCTGGTGCTGCAAGTGTATGCAGGCGCCTGCTGCACATTGCTGCTGGTCCAGCATACACCAGCATGCTGCTTCTGCTGCTGCTAGCACTGGAGTTTGTTCCTGCAGCGCAAATAGCTGGAGACCAAGATTCGTCTAACTTGCAGTGCTGCTAGTCCACAGCCGGACCAGTGCTGCATTTCCCTGCTGCTTGATTACTGTTGCAGCACCAGCACTGCCCCTGCTGCTGACGGCGTATGCACCTGCGAGACGCGGCTACTGATCACAGGTTGCATCATGTACAAAACCAAAACAGCAGTGAGCCAATGACAGGTGAGCAGCAGTGGTACTCACGAACACCTCTCCGGCGTGGCCGTACTTCAGGGCCAGTCCTGGGTCGCTGATCAGGTGGGGCAGACCATCAGCGCCGCACAGCAGACCGGCCTTTGCGTAGTTGGCAAAGCGCTTCTCGGTGCGGTCAATGGTGGCCTTGATGGCGATGGCAGGTGCGCTGTCAGCCTCGTACTGTGGATACACAAAACAGGTGGTTGAGAAGGGTGGTTGGAAGTCAGCAGAAGTTCGTTATGTGTGCTGCACATGCATGGTCCATGGTGGGTGAATCAGAATGAGAGCAAGGAAACCATTGTCTGCTGTAACCAGTCGAGGAATCGTACTGCAGGGTACAGCTGCTGTTGCTGTGCTGCTGAACACCCGCCCATGCATGATCTACTGCTGCCATGCAACGCCAGCAGCGTGCTCCATGCTGCACCTGTCGCTAGATCTGCAGCTTGCCAGTGATAGGGTTGGATGCTTTGAAACGATCAGCTGTGCTGACAGCAGCTGCTGTCTGGTGTAGGTAGGCAATGTCGCTGCTGTTGGATGGCATGCTGCTGCTGACTCTGCTGCTGTGCTACTGCTGCTGATATCCAGCCAGAGTATCAGTTGTTGCATATTGAGACCCTCAAAAATTCTGCAATGAATGGGGTGGTAAGGGTTCAGTGGAGCTCTTGCAGCCAGCAGCTGCTGTGTAGCTGCAGACATGCTCTAGAAACCTTTGTCAAGCTGCATGCGGGTTCACGTGCCCAGATCCCCATGTGCTCAGCCCGGATCTGGCAACCACCCTGCAGGTGTTTCTGCTGTAGACCGGACCAGCTTATTCGAGCCTACCACGCCTGCTGCTGTCGCAGAGCTGCTGATCGCAATCTAATTGATCTATTATTATTGATCCGCTGCCCGATTGAACACTCACGTTCTTCAGGCGCTTGTTCAGGCCCTTGACCTCGTTCTTGAGGCGCTTGGCATATGCCTTGCTCTCGCTGCAAGGGGTCAGACCGCTGATGTCTGCCTTGGCTGCATCTGCCTGACCGAAGGCCAGCACTGTGGCCAGAGCAGCAGCTGCGACGGCCTTTGACACCTGGCTGTCCTCCTTCTGTGCTGCGCACACCACTGCCCTGCGCACAGGCTGAGCCTTCAGGGAAAGCCTGGCAGCCTTGCTGCAGGAGACCTGCGGGGCAAGAGCGTGTCTGTCATGAATCTATTCGAGCTGGGGGAGCAAGCGTCCACGGTGCGATCACACACCTGCTGGGTGGAGCGGAGAGCGGCTGCCATGGTGAATACAGGTGTATGGAGACGTTCTGCGACCGACTGCAGCGTGACTCAGGCACGATGAGTACCTTTGAGTACTGGGGTGTTACATCTCTGCTGATCGATGTTTTGGGGCTTGGGTTCAGAATTTTGCACGTGAACGCCCATATGAGTCCACAAATACTGTTCTTTGATGAGCGTTCTTGGCGTTGGATGTGAGCACATGCTGGCTGCGTCGCGAAAACGGCATTGGCCGCTCGACGCTGCTCGTCACAGCCTTAATAGCTGCGTTCAGCACCACCACAGCATCAATGCGCAATATATATAACGTAAGTTTCTGAAAGTGCGCCGCTCACGTCAGAAGCATGCTGTCTGTTGGCACCTGTCATGATGAACAGCACTGCTGGATGCAAACTTGCAGTCAGTGGGTGCCTGTGTTAGGAGTCGCTACTTCCGCTGGTGCACAGGCAAATGGCTTTGGAGGTTGATAGGTACGTGCCTGAGAGAGTCTCCAAGGGCCTTCAACTTCCTGAAGTTAGGGCAGGTGAGGACGCAGCAGCCACACTTGCATGCAGGGAAAGGGTGTCACTGCATGCCTTGCTGCTTGGGTGCTGTTATTGCTTTTGCATCAGCGTTGCAGTGCTGCAGCAGCCTTGTGCAGCTGAGGTGAGCTGGCAGGGCAATGAGTTGCGCATTTGTGCATATCAGCCTTGCACATAAGCTTCTAGTTGCAAACCTGGTCGTGATCTCAAGGTAGTGCTGCACCAGGCCTGATGATGCCCTCCCTGGGTACGTGTGCCTGCAGTACGTGATACACACCCAGGATAGTAGTGCACACGCATCACCCTTGCCAAGGTTCACCTGCAATATCAAGCAGGTCAAACTCAGCAGTATTTTAGCATCACTGTCCCTGTACTGGTTGGAAGTGTTTCCAGCTGCACAGCTCAGCATGGCATGGTTCTTCGCCTTCTGCCTCAGACAGCTGCAGGTGCCTTTAGGGTAAGTGCATCTTTTGCTCGCACTGTTCACAGCACGCAGCAGCCCACATGCCCGCAGCACCACCAGCAGCTGCCTGTCATCCGTCAGCAGTCCTCGGATCATCCAGCGGCATCGCAATACTGAGGATTCAGCAGCAACTGCACGAACAGAAGTTGCAGCATGTACAAGGGCAGTGCAGCATACCTGCCTATCATCAATCTCAGGAGTTCTGCAACCCATTGCGTAGTGGGTAGTGGCGTTGTCGGGTGCATCATGACCAGTGTCAAGCAGCTGTTGTGGAGGTTCTCGGCTGGCTGCTTATTGGTAGAGGATGCACTCGCAGTCGCCAAGAGGCAGCTGTACCATCTACTGCATGTGTCGTCGTCGCTCTGTACATGTCATACCTGCTGGGCTGTCCACCAGCACTTGGGCAGCTGGAGTGCAAAGCAGCGGCAGCAGCAGCTTTGGCATGCTCGTGCACCGCGCAGTGCAGGTCTCCCAGACCTCCAGTGGAGCTCAAGCTCACGAGCGATGTCCTCAACACATGGTCACAGCCGCACAGTGTTTGCAAGCCACGCCTGCAGACTCAGCATCAGGCCAAAGGACATTCTGGCAGCGTTGAGGATGTGCAACTGATCAGCGTCATGACGCTGCTGTCATGCGGTGCAGGGTTCTAACCAATGGGTGCTGGCTGGAACACCGTTCTGCAGCATTGTGTTTGATACAGTTAATAGCCTGTTTGCGAGCTTGTTCGCTTGAACAGCGCATCACCAGCACGGCACCTGCAGACTGCAACGGTACATTTGAAAAGCCAACTGCTGCTGTACCTCAAAGTGCCGACCAGCACACTCCGTCGCGTGAACCTGATCAGTTTTACCTTACGTACAAGCTCTCATTCAGCAAGATGGCGTCTGCCTGCGTTACCGGCGCGACTGGATATGTCGCGTCCGAGTTGATCAAGCAATTGCTTGGCAAAGGATACAAGATTAAGGCTACTGTGCGTTGCCCGGTAGATAGTCCACGCCTGCAGTACCTGCGCGACATCGCACGTTCCTCCAGCGGTAGCCTGGACCTGGTACAGGTGCCTGACCTGCAGCAAGGCTCAGAAGCGCTGGACACTGCGCTTGCGGGCTCGCAGTACGTCTTCCATGTGGCTTCACCGTTTAGGTTTGACGGGGACCCCGACCTGGACATCGTTCAGCCTGCTGTGCGTGGAACTAAGGCCGTTCTTGAAGCAGCAGCAAAGCTGAAGCCAGGACTGAAGCGTGTCGTTGTGACATCCTCTGTGTGTGGTAAGCAAGAATTTTATGGCACTGATCTGCAATGCTAGACGCAGTTATGTTGGGGACCATAGCATGGGTGCAAACACTCTTGCACCATTACAAGAGCACAGTTGGTTACGGCGGTTGCACTTGAGCGCAACTTGCAAGAGTACTGTTGTTGCAAGAAAACTCTGTGATTTGCCAACTAAAAGCACAAGCAAGGTGCACGTCACCACAGCGCTGTTGCTGTCATTCAAAGGACTATGCATACTCGGCAACAGGCGTGCACAAACAACACGCCACATGATGCACCAGCCCACCCAGCCTGTGAGCGTGGCAGGGCAACATGCTGCATCAACACAACTTTCGCTGCCCCTTTCTTGCAGCCATTCATGACATGGGCCGCAAGCAGCAGCCAAAGCATGAGCAGTACTGCGAGGAGGACTGGAACGAAGAGTCGCAGATGCCAGCTGAAGCATACTGGGTCAGCAAGGTGCGCTGCTCGCTTGCAGGACAGCCAACAGCAATGCACCGCATGGCGGCGCAATCTCAGCACCGCTCTTGGTCCTCTAGTAGCGGGACTGGTACAGGATACCAGTAATCATGCTTGTGGGCCCAGTAGCCGCAACGCAACGCTGCATGTTGTTCATGCTGCCAGCCCCACCAATGGCGAGTGCCGTTGCGCAAGCCACCACGAGGCTCACCTGCCAGTGGCACCATACACGCATTGCTGCCAGCCACCCACAGGATATCCACAGTGTATTGTCGTCAACGTTGTGGCTGTAGGCATCGGCTCGCACCCCTCATCATGCCGCATGCTGCTGCTGCGGCGGCGGCGGCTGCTGCAGGTCCAGGCAGAGCGCACAGCATGGCAGCTGGCGGAGGAGCTTGGGCTAGATGTGGTCACCATACTGCCCAACTTTGTGCTGGTGAGGCGCAGCGGTTGCAGGCATTGTGGCACATGCATCAGCAGCTGTGAGGGAAAGGCCTCATGCTGTGAGCAGTAGGCAGGTGGTACAGCGTGCACGTGCGTTCTGGCAGGGTACCCTCAAACAGGAGGCGCGTTCCCCCGCGACTGTCCTGCGTGTACTCACTTCATAGTACTGCACCATCAGTGTGCAGCACGTCGGTGGCATGTCAGTTGTCTTCATGAGGGGGAACTAAGGGACTCAGCCGTCCCAGGACTTCAAACGGCAATCCACACATCACACAACCTGCCACAACCATCCAGCTGCTCAGCTAGCTTCCCACCCATCAACGGCTTATGATGAAATGGTTTGCACACACAGCTGCATTGAACTGACAGTCTGATCCTATGTCCGCATCTGCATGTGTCTGCACCCGTGCTGCTGTGCTGTATCGGCAGGGCCCCATAATCAGTGAGCAGCAGGCGGGCGGTACAGCGTGCACGTGGCTTTTTGAAATGTATCGTTGAACAGGAGGCGTGTTGCCTGCAACCGTGCTGTGATAACTTGTTCCACAGGGCCCCATCATCAGTGAGCAGCAGGCCGGAGGTGTCTCAGTTGGCTTCATGAAGGGCATTCTGGAGTCAGAGGCTAGTAAGGAGTTCAAGGGCAGCTGGATTGTGAACGATGTGCGGGACGTTGCTGCAGCACACATCCTGGCGGCAGAGAACCCTGCAGCCAAGGGCAGGTGAGGGCACGGATGCATGTGACACCCTACCCCTGCATGTAACAAGCTGCGGCATGCAGCATTTGTTGGTAGCTGGCATAGCAAGCATTGAACAGCAGGTGTGCAGGTAGACCGAATGATAGAGCAGGTGTTGATCTGTAATGGCAGCAGCGTGATTGATAGTAACAGCTGTGCATGGGTGTCCCAGGGCCCGTCTTGGGGTTGCTGGCAATGCATGCTAGTAATGCACCTGCAGCATTGTTCTGCACGGCTTGCTGAAATCACGCAATATCACGAAATAATGATGAGTTGGGCAGGGCGGGTGAGACCAGCAGCACAATGCTGCTGCATGGTCTGCAGATCTGTGCACATACAATAATGTTGCTTGCTCATGCCTTGTTGTTGGACTGCTGCTGCTGCCGCAGATACATTGTCAGCCAGCTTCACTCCATCTCCGCAAACTTCATCAGCAGCAAAAACCTCAAGGGCGAAAATCCATGTTACGCACCAAGCTGCAAGCGTGCTTGCAACCCATGCTGCTGCTGCTGCTGCTTCTGCCGCAGATACATCGTCAGCCAGCCTCACTCCATCTCCGCAAGCTTCATCAGCAAAACCCTCAAGGCTACATTCCCAGCAGCAGCAGCAGCACTGCCGGACGGTGCAGAGTCGGACGCCACTCACATCAACAGCAGCAAGGTGCAGCAGGAGCTGGGACTGCAGCTGACGCCAGTTGCCGATACAGTGAATGACATGGCTGCCTCGCTCATCATGTGGGGCATTGCGAAGCCGGCGTGGGCAAGAGCGGGTGCTTTGTAGGAATAGCATCGTCAGCAGCTGATATGCTGATAGAGTGCTGCTGGGCACCAGGTGCTGCAGGGATTGTGGCTTGGCAAGCTGTGTGCATGTACACACTGCTAGTTGGTGTTGGCAGACAGTGCTGGCAGCAGCAGCTGCTGCTGTTCTGGGAAGTGGGCAATTGCCCGTGCAAGGACTGTCACCTGCTGGCCAGCACTCGTCAGCATATGTTGAGGGCGGCAGCAGCGCTGCAATACGATGTTCGCCGGTGCCAGCTACAAATCACTCTGTTGTGAAGTGGCCATGCATGAGCAAAGATAACAGTGCCACGGCAATCCCTGGTTGAGTGCTGGCCAAGCAGCCATTTGTGTGTCGCCAACTTGTAACAAGACCAACCGTTGTACGTCAGTTCTGTTTGACTGTGTTACACCATGCCAGACGGCAGCCTGCTACGGCCTAGCAACGGCAAGCAACTGGCATGCACAGCTCTGTGCGACATGTTGTGCGCTAGCGCTGCACTACGCCGGTGGCGAGTCATACTGGCAACAAACGTGCACAGGTCACCTTTGCATCACGTTGTGGACACAACGCCGCCACAGTGTGGTGCATGACCAATATGCCGCATACGGTATGCTGTATACTACGTAGTAGAGTGTGGGCTATAGCCACGCATTGTCAATGACTTTTGAACCCAAATGCACAAACAGGAGAGGTTGAACGGGCCGCTCCTGGTCAAACATTGCATGGAGGTATGATGTTGCTTTTCCCTGGAGTCTAGAATCCGCCTAAATGCGCTCATTCACAAACAGACATCGCAGTTCAAGCACTGCCGCCAGCTTCCTGCCACGGCAAAGCATGGCATGTGCTAGCTGCTACACGGCCTGCCTGATACTGCTGCAGCACAGCCAGCGGCACACCAGCAGCCACGCACACATCCATGAGCAGCATCTTCTTGCTCACCCTGAACTTCACAGCTGTGCGAATTGCTGCGCTGAGTGGCACACTCGATATGTCACTAGTGACACCAGTAACACTGCTAGTGTCACCTGAGTCGCTGTTATCTGTTGGCAGCAGCGCCTGCACCAGTGTACCAAGCGATAGCTGCTCAATGGCTGCGATTATTTTTGGGTCATGCTGCATTGCTGCTGCTGTGTCTGCTGCCAGTTGTACTACTGCTGTTGGTTGTGCTGGTCCTGGGACTGCTTTTTTCTTCCGCTTGGGCTGCAGCAGCACACTGCTACTGCTGCTGTCACCATTGCTGCTGCTGCTGCCGCCTGTTGCTGCTGCTGTTGCTGTGATTTGCTCGTGTAGTTCTGGGGTGTATTCTGGTATGACAGCCTGCAAAAGTTCACACAGACACGAGCCTCATGCAGGCGAAGTAATGAAGCACATGGCTAGCCTAATGCATTAGCTGCTGATGACATTGAACTGCTGTGCAGGCAGTCGGCCAACATGTACAGTGTGACATGATGAGTGGCACTGGAGTCTAGTGTGCCGCTCATCATATGCACATAGTGCACTAACACCCGACAGAATCACCACTTACGTGTCCTTTCAATCTAAGGAGATGCCAACATCACTCTGTTGGTGTGTACGAGCAATGCACTGCCTACGCTGCAGCAAGCACACCAGCAGACACGTAAACTACACAAGCCACACGTGGACCAGACAAGCAACATAAGCAACACACACATGCACATACCTGGGCGTACTGCTTCAGCAGCTTGCCGTACAGTTGTACTGCCTCCCCGTCTCCTGCTGCATGTGCATCTGCCACCAGCAGCGCCAGATCAGACAGCAAGCTGCTGTCCAAGGTTTCCAGCTGCTGCCAGGCCAGTGCTGCTACTGCAGCCTCTACTGCAGCCATGTCACCCTGCTTCAGCACTTCTAGCGCTGCTATGAGTGAGCCGCTGATGCGACTGCCTGACGCGACCTGCGTACAGTGCACAGTGCGTAAGAGTGCGGTGCGGCACAGTTGTATGCGATGTGCTAGTAAGTTGTGTTGCGGCTGCCCTCAGCATCCGAAGAGCGCAAAACTGCACACAGGTCCAAGGTGCGGTGCATGCCTTGCGCAGGGCAGTATGTTCTGCATGGCATGTTATGCGAGGTGTGGGTCGCAGCACATAGTAGACTGCTGCAGCTGCACTGGGTACACACTTTGCTAATGCACATACACCTGATCAGCTGCAGCAACAGTTGCAAGCCAGTCTGTGCGAACTCATGAGATGCTGTACTGTGCACAGAACATCCGCATTCCTCTGCTGAACAGTGCTGTTGAAGTTCACGGAATTGCTACATACTGCAAGCAGAAGCAGCTGCAGTTGGGTTGATGAACACAGGTAACGATGATTACAGTGTGGTGTACTGCTGTGCTCATCTCTTCTCTGTCACGTGTTGACTATGTATCCATGGGGCGGCTCATACCAATCTGGTGTCTGCATCCACAAGTAACCTCTCTAAAAATACAAAAGCAATAGAGCCACACCTTGATAGGCTCAAGTGCGTCTAGCATAGGGCCCCAGCTGGCGTCATCCATGCTGTCGGTGGCTGCTGTCAGCTCAGCTTGTAGGGCTGCCAGCCCAGCATCTAGCGCCTGCTTGTAGCGCGGCGCCAGCTCCTCAGGCGACTTGCCCTACACAGGTCATGAGCACAGATCATGAGCACAGACAAAGATCACAAAACAGATCATGAGCGAAACAAGGGTACAGAACAAGGAGCACAGAGCACAGATCATGAGCACAAATCAAGAGCACAGAACAGAAGCACAGATCATGACCACAAAAGGGCACAGAACAAGATCAAACTTAGATCATGAGCGCAAAACAAGGGCAAAGAACAAGATGGGCGCCAGCTCCTCAGCAGCCTTGCCCTGCACATATCATGCACACAAAACAGAGCACAGAACATGAGCACAGAACAGGAGCACAGACCAAGAGCACAAATCATGAACGAAGATCGAGGGTACAGAACAAGCGCGGCGCCAGCTCCTCAGGCGACTTGCCCTGCACAGAACATGAAGAGTCACTATGAACCGCAGCCCTGCATGTATGGATCGGGTGCCTCTGCTTGCTGTCCTGCTAGAGGCTGCTGCTGCTCAAAGAAGCCCGTATGTGGCAGTTGAGTGCAAACGTGTTGACATCTAGTGGGCTGCTGCTCTTCCCCAGAGGTGTTGATAGCTGGTAGAGCACACAGAAGGCACATCACGTAACCACATGGTGAGGTGTGAGTGCTGCAGTATACATTGCACAGCATACTATTTGTATGGTCGAGCTGTGTGTGCATTATTGTAGCTCACCTGTGTAATGTCCTGCTGCCAGAGGTGCTCTAGCGCCTCGGTGATGCTGCTAAACAGCTGCACCGTGTCATGAGGATTGCTGGGTGGCACGAAGCCTGCAGCACATGCAGCAGCAGCAGCAGCAGCAGCAGCGTGCGAGTGCACTCAACATTCAGAGTCGGGAGCGGCAGCCAGCATGTTCAAAAGATGCAGCAGTACCTTCAATGCTCCACAGACGGCATCTGATGTTGCACAATGCACTGGCATGCTGCAGTAACAACAGCTGTCCGCTGCCAATCCCGCTGCCTGACCACTAAACACAACGTCATGTGTTGTTACAGGCAACTTGCAAACACGGTACGCACCGTAGTGCAGCAGAAACTCGTCATTGCCTCCTTCAAAGTATGACAGCAGCAGCGGCGCGTCCGCAGGGATGGACTGCGTTGCGCTGAGCACCATCTCCCAGCAGCTGGCAGGGCTGTTCTCTGGTGACACAACATCCCACCTGCAAGTCGAGCGTGTCATTGAAGCATATGACGCAGATGCTTACCGGGCTGCAAAGTTTGCAGTCAAGTTCTGGAAGCATAGCATGTATCACCAGCAGCTGGCAGGGCGGCTGCCTGGTGACACCGCATTCCAACCACAGGAAACACCCAAACATGAGTCCCCGGCAGATCATGCAGAGGGTCACACCGCAGCATCATGGAAATGCACAGTCATGAGCGTAGCAGTCGCAGACAACACACCTGACATTGTCCTTGGGTGTTGCTGTCTCCGACAGCAGGCCTCCTGTCTCGTCTCCTGCATGGTTGAGCATATCGATCAGCGGCACCAGCATGCGCACGCCAATGCCGCCAGTCTGTGCAGCGTTGCCAAACGTACGCGACATCACCACCTGCAGCAACATGCAAGCACCAGCAGCTTGTTTACGCCAGAATACGCATGCAGAATTGACAAACACAAGTAGGTTGTAAGGAACTATTTGGTGGCTGAGTCCATGACATGTGGTTAGCGCGCATCTGTCATGCGCCACAGCTATCAGCCTGAGCCACTACTGGTCTAGCTGTGTAATACAAGCAGCAGGTGCCTTGAAGCCACGCCATCACAATGAGCTGTTGGTACCCGCAAGGAGCTGATAGGTGTCGTCCAAGATCACAGCGCACTAGCAGCACCTCATGTTTGCATCCACAACGCTACGAAGCATGCAGCCATGCCCTGCCTTATACAGTGTGCTGAACTGCAAGCTATCAAGCACTTGTGCGTCCACAAGAGACAAGATAGCCTGAAGTTTCTTACACTGCCAAACTAGGACACTTTCAAACGCTCTAATCCGCCAACCCCTCTATGCCAACCCCAGAAGCCAGCATAAATGGTAACACGCTTACGGATTGAGCCCAGCGGTAGGTTTGCAGGTCTGCACCGCCAATCGAGTCAGGCCTGCATGACTGCCAGCTGGTTGCCATCTTGTCAGCATGACCCCTGATGGCCGCTGCTGCAGCCGGAAGCTGCACGGCCTCCGCTGCTGCTGCTGAGAAGCTCTCGAGCGCACTGGGCACAGCCGTGGGCAGTGCCTGGTTGAGCAAAGTAGCAGGGCAACACAACTATGACTGACTTCGGCAAATGCAACAGAAGCGCAGTAGTGTGAGCAAGATGACAAGATAGCACAGGGTGCAGCAGAGGGACCAAGCACAGCATGTGAAGCTGACACACATGTTACATGCAGGAGTAGGCCTCCTCACAGCTCACGCACACTGCAGACAAGACCTCAACGCAACAACAGCAGGTCAAAACACCACAGCGCCGCACTAGTGCATGGTAGTCAATCATGTTGGGTTTGTGGCGTCAAGCGCAGAGCCAGAGCTTGTTCTGCACTTGCGGATTCACCAAGCGCTGCAGAGCTGTACATGCGTATGTGCCACAGATACTGCTACCAGGTGCATTGAATAGATGAATGCGCTACGCATGGTAAGTTCATTCATTGCACCTGGCTGCCAGGTGCATGTGACGATCAAGACCAACCTGTAGGTAAGGATACCAGGGAGACTCCCGCCCTGCCTGCACCTGCTGCAACAGCTTTGCCACCAGGCGGTCCTGCCATAGTGCCCCCTGCAGGACAAACACAGAGCAAGGCAGCAAACACAGTTGGTTCGTGGTGCTCCTGCATATCATGCAGATCATGCAAGTGTGCTGTGTGCGGGTTAGGGGCCCGTGGGCCGCACTATGGCCAGTTGTGCCTGCGGCTGTGCTTCCAAATTCATGATGAAACAGTTTGGCTGATGCTGGATCAATTCTGCTGAGCAGACAGCAGGATCTACCTCTGTGTAGGCTGCAGCTGCAGCTGCAGCTGCTGCTGTTGCTGCTGCCATTGCCAATGGGTGACCCAACACACCCACCTGCCTCACAATCTGTTGTTCAACCTGATCCACCAAGAAGCTCACGCCACGCCGCTGACTCAACTACTGCATTGCTCACCACAACATTCACGCAGCGCTGCTGACAAACCTTCTATTATTACAGCGCCGGTTGCACATCCCTGCCTGACCATCTGCCTGACCAGCTGTTGCATGTTCTGCTGATCATGCTGCTCGTCTGTTGATCATGCTGCTGATCATGCGTACGCAGTGATCACAGTTGCGGTGATTGAATCAGTTCTGCCCACCCACCTGCCCCACCAGCTGCTGCTTCTCCTCTTCCTCCATCACGTCGGTGATCGCCAGCCGCAGCGGCACACGCACCAGCTGGCTGCCTGCAGGAATGCCCTGCAAGCATGAAGAAGAAAAGGGGTTACACGGTAGCATGATGACATGTGCATGCAGGGTTGAACCCAGCTGAACCTACAGTATTCTAAATGTCAGTCTGCACAGCCGCAGCGGCACACGCACCAGCTGGCTGCCCGCAGCAATGCCCTGCAAGCATGAGTACATGTGCATGCAGTGGTTGAACAAAGCTTAGTATGTATCTTTAGGATGCCACTGTGCCCGCAGGAATGCCCTGCAAGCATCAAAACATGTGCATGCAGGGGTTGAACAAAGCTCAATTGCTGTTTTTATAATGCCACGCTGCACAGTTGAGTTATAGAGCACGATGCCAAACCTGGCACCTGCTGTTGCAATTGCTGCTGCTTCACCTGGTGTGTGCGTGCAGTACAAGCAGGCCAGCGCAACAGAGATCTGCACAGTACCATCGACTGCAATGCTGTAGGTATGACACAGGGTTGGTTGCTGCTGCTGCTGCTGCTGCTGCGCGGCTGTTGCTGTGTGCGCACCTCAACAGCAATGATGCCCCTGTCTCCCTCAGCATCCTCATACAGCGCCACCTTACTGTCATGAGCTCCTATGCCAGTCACACCTGAACCCAACACAGCAGTTCGTTTGAAATGAGCCCATTTCAGCCCATGTAATGAGCCCATGAGTGTGGTACTGAGACATGCGAAAGTCTGAGCATACCCCTGCTTGCAGGAAGTAGCGCAGAGCTGCTGCTGGGTTGGGCTGTTGGGTGTTGCCAGAACATAGCCCTGTAGTATAATCTAGTAGTATTATCTGGGCGCATGGAGCCTGAGGGCCCATCAACCCTGCTTGCAGGAAGCTGCTGCTGGCGTTGGGTGCTGCTGGTGCAGACAGTGCTGCGGTTGTCACTCACCATTGTTGACCAGCCACAGCAGCAAGTTCTGCAGGCAGGAGCCATCCCTCTGTGCAGCAGCAGAGGAGGCCTCTGCTGGTGCTGCTGCTGCAGCTGCCACCCTCCAGCTATGCTGCACGCAGCTGCTGTATCCAGGCATGTTGCTGCTGCAGCTGCTGCTTTGGGGGCGTAAGCCAGAAGCCATGCATTGGAGTGCATGCTGCAGATGCCACTGGTGCTGAGTCAGAGGCCTGGTTTGCAGGCATCTGCTGTGCCTGTTGTGCAGCAGCAGTGGGTGGTTGCGCCCGGCCTGCAAAGGTTGTGTGGCGCAACGGATGCCTCAGATTGTCAGCACATTGGCTTCAAGGCTTTAGGGATCTGACATTAGTGGCATTGGAAACGGCACAGCTGCTGCAAAGGATCAATGATATCAGACAGGCATGAACACGCACCTGGGCCAATGCTGGAGTACTGTACTGAGGCAGCATTGCTGAGCTGTGCAGCTAGTAGCACGTATGTGTTGCTGCTGACAATGAACCGGTTGTTTTCAAGGATACAGAATGCGTACAATGTGCTGCGAAAGCAATTTCTGCTGCAACTGATGCCTTGAAGTGCAAGCTCGTACAGTTCAGTGCGAACTGTAGCTGCTGATGACGTCGCGGTCACTCAGCACTGGAACGGCCTGGTGATAAGCGTGAATGCAAGCGACTGAAGGCGTTCTCGCGCACAAAGATACTTGCTGTCATGTAACTTGTTACGCGGGCAGCCCAAGCAACCACCTTGATGGGTGCACGTGCCTTGTATACGCCTGATTAAAGTATTTAAGTCACGTATCTATCGCAGCCGTCAAGTTCTGTGCCGTTTCCACCGTTGCCTGCCTGTGTTTATCGAGTCTGCCAGTCTTGAACTGTTCGTGGCTGCTACTGTCCACCCGAAAGCTTAAATACAACTTTGACATTGGCAGCTTTCTTTTGGCTCAGAACTACGATAGCACACCAGCACACACTGGCCGGCAGCAGCAGTAGCAGCCCAAGCAGCAGCAACTCAAAATCAGCATGGAGCTAACAGGCTTCAAGAGCCAGCAACTGCAGAAAGCCGTGTCATCGCTACTCAAATACGTTGGCGATGCAGACAAGTCCACGCAGCTGCTGGAAGAGGACGAGGTCTTCCACCTGGTGGTGTCATTGAAAAAGGCACCAGTCGGCCCGCGCAAAGACAAGCCCATCCGCATAGCCGTCCCCCACCCGCTGTGGACAGCAGAAGGCGCAGAGGTCTGCCTGTTCGTCAAGGACCACAAGGGCGAGGGCCACAAAGCAGCAAAGCAGCGGCTGGCAAAGCTGCTGAAGAACGGCGGCGTAGCGAAGGTGGTGGGCCTTAGCAAGCTGCGCGCTAAGTATGAGTCACACGAGGCCAAGCGCCAGCTGTGCAGCTCGTATGACCTGTTCCTAGCAGACGAGCGCATCATCCCCTCGCTGCCAAAGCTGATTGGTAAGAGCTTCTTCAAGCGCAAGAAGCAGCCCATCCCAGTCGACATGCGCGCAGCCGACTTTCCAAAGCAGGTGCAGGCAGCACTCGCAGCAACGTACATGACGCCGCCGCAAGGCACGTGCGTCAGCGTGCGCGTTGCTCGCAGCAGCATGGAGCAGCAGCAGATAGTGGAGAATGCGATGGCAGCGCTGCGGGGGGTGGTGCGCAACGTGCCCAAGAAGTGGTCAAACGTGCAGGCAGTGTACATCAAGAGCAGCGAGTCAGTATCGCTGCCGGTGTACCAAGTACTGCCGGAGGAGCCTATTAAGATAGGGCAGCAGCAGCAGGCGCAGGAAGAAGATTCGCAGTAGCGGGCAGCAGCAGCAGCAGCAGCAGCAGCAGTGGAAGAGGTGGTGCGAGCTGGCGGCGGCTGTAGCAGCAGCAGCTGCCGCATCTGGCGTGCTAGCCGCCAGCTGCAGTTACTAGATAAGCAGAACTGAGTTTGTGGCAGCTTTGTCGAAGCTTTGTCAACTGGCAGGATAGTTGGCAGTGGCTTTGTGCCTAGTCCGATTCATGGGCTGGTTGATAGGCTCCGGTGTGGGTGCCACATCCTGTCAAACAGTTGCGCAGCTGGCGCGTGCCACAAGCTTCGTTTTTGATGCTCAATGCGCGTGGCTGTAGCTTGCACGCAGTCTATGACATCATCTATGCACGACATAGATGATGCACGGCGCGCAGCCACATGCAGTGTGAGCGAATGCGATGTGTGCAATGGCCGTAGTGCGCTGAGTTGTTTCACATGCACCGGGTATGTTGGCAACAGCGCGTGGCTTTCTGTCACACCTGCAAGCTGCATGTTCGGGTAGCTGTTAGCTAGTTTAGTGTGAAACAGCCTGGTGCTGCACTTTACAGCCATCTGCTGTTGCAGCCACGCATCAGTTTGTGCTTGTGTTGATGGCAAGCGTGCCCAGTGTTGGTTGTTGGTGCCACCATCGGTTATTATACACCTTGTACGTTGAAGGTTGTTTGGTGCAGCATGGTGGACCAGCAGTGCCGCGGGATGCAGCATGATGCTGGGATGCAATGTCGGGCGTGTGTCATGCGGATAGCCAGAGCACACAATCCGGTTCTTTTGCGTTGCGCAGTCAGTCAGTCATATATTGCAGCCTGCTTTGCATACTCTCAGACTCTGGCGGGTGTGCAGCACATGTAGGTTGCACTGGCACTGCGTGCTTGGTCCCAGCCGCTAGGCTGCAGTTGGCCTTTTGTTGCTGTTCATCATGTTGCTGGCCAGCCACTTCCGGCGGCATGTGCACGGACAGCCACTCACTGCCTTGCTGTTGTGAAAGCAGCTGGTGTTTCTGCAGCAGCACTTGCTGTAACCTGGCCGTCATGATGACAGCAAAGTCTGTTCCTCCGAGGAATAAAAACCGCCCAAGCGTGTACACGCACATGTGAATGTAGCTGCATCTGAAACATCTGAAGCATTCAATGCTTCTGCTGAGTCAGCACTTTCATGATGATTGTCATCAGTTCTCACAGTGTCATCCATCCCCAACTGCTGGTGGTCCCATTCAGTATAAAGTATTGCAGGACACCAGATTGAAGATATCATGCAGCAAAGTGCAGCACTCACAGCATCAAACATACGACGCAATCCCGGAGAAGTTCTTTACATCGCCGATGTGATCACACGTCATCACAGTCATGGCTCACACGTGACGTCATCGTACTGCTGGCGTGCGCGCTAGTGCGTGCTAGCACTTGTACTTCACCATACCACTACGCTGCCGCAAAAACAGTCTCCAAGTGCCTGGCCAGAGGCCAGCAGCGTCACGTTAGGCTCAGACACAACGCACAGCGCTGGGCTGGCAATTGGTTGCAACCAAGCCTTGCACACAACTTTGTTGTTTCACTACTTTTTGACAAAGCAGCCATGTACTACATCCCTGAGGGATGCAGCCAAAGGGCATGCCTTGCTGGCAGCCACTGTGCCACTCACACCTCAGCTGGAAAAAATGCGGCCGCTGCCATGCAACTCCCGTGCCATGGCAAGCAGCACAGCCTACTAGTAGCATTCCTCCACAACCTTGCACCAAGGCACCTGCTTCCTCATCTGCTCCAGCACATCCACTGAAGCACCGTTGCTGTCCACCATCTTCCGGCCAATAATCCACCCATGCAGACACAGCAGCGACAGGCGCGGCATGCCCTGAAGACCCAGCAGCAGCAGCTCCCAACATTTACTAGAGGTAGTACTTCGCCGCTCGCCAAGCAAACCCAAGTTGACCAACCCGGGCGTGCAGAATGACAGGCACGCCAGCTGACCACCAACAGCCTTCACTGCAGCTAGCACTAAAAAGGTGATGTGAGCTGCATTGCTGGCGAGCTCTTGCTGCTGCTGCTGCTGCTGCTGCTCGTCTGTTTGCTGCGGCTGTGCGTGCACCAACTCCCACAAGACGGTCATCCTGCAAGCATCCCCCAAGCAAAGCTCACACAGCTGTGGCAGCCGCTGCAGCAGCACAGCAAACGCATCTGCCACTGCAGCTGCAGCTGCATTTGCAGGCACTGCCTGCAAAGCATCTGCTGCAGCCTGATCCCCAGCCCCGCTGGCCAGCTGCACCACTGCAGCAGCCATCGTGTGCTGCACCATGTTTTAGAGAGAGAGAGTAGTTACATGTGGGTCCAGTCACCATCTTAGATGGTAAGCTGTCACTGTTTTGGTAAGCTGTCACTGTTGCTGCCAGCTGCTGTATCTCCTCAAACATTGTGTTGTCCACTTCGCTGCCATGTGCCATGTGCAGTGCAAGCTGCTGGGCAAATGACTCAAGCTGCTGCTCATCTGCCCCAGATAGCCACAGCTGCTGTAGAGCCTCAAAGAGCTGCTGCACTTGCTGTACCCAGCCGGTGCGCAGTTCAGCTTGTGCCGCAAATGCTGACACCGAACGTAGCGCGTCCTGCAGCTGTCGATCCACCTCTTGCAACTGCTGTCGCTGCTGCTGCTGCTGCTGCTGCTGCTGTGCCGCATCGTCTTGCTGCTGTGGCACAACTTCATGCTGCTGCTGCTGCTGCACCTGCTGTGCTGGCTGTCCCCCTGTCTGCTGCTGCGCGCTCCCTAGCTGCTCCGCCTTCTCAGCAGCTGCCATCAAACCCCGCAGACACGGCAACACACCTATATAGTTGGTCAACCAAAGCTGCCGCACCCAGCGCTCTGCCACAGTGTTGTGCATCAGAAAGCTCACCTCCTGGAACGCTGTAGCCAGATCACGCACAGAGCCGAGCTCTGGCCCCGCTGCAACCAACTGCTGCATATGGGCCGCTGCAGCGTTGTATACATGATGCAGAGTGTCCCAGCTCTGTGCTTGTGCAATCTGCAGCTCAGGCAGCTCAGCATCTGCTGATGCAGAGGCCCTGAGCATCTTGCCAGAAAACATGGTGCTCAGGCCCTGCTTCAGTTCAGCCGCAAACATAAGCCTTTGCTGTACAGCAACAGCAAGAGGCTGCAGCCCCTGTGCCTCTGCTGATGCCTGTTGATGCTGCAGACGTTGTGACACTGCTGCCATACCACTGCTGAACTCCGCGTATGTAGCAGCCATGCGCTCACCAGGGGCGTTCAGCGCCTGCAGGGCTGTGAGAAATCCTAGGTGCTGCTCGAGCTGCTGCTGCTGCTGCGGTGCTGGTGGGGGCGGAGGAGGCACCTCCGCCTGCCCTGCCTGCTGCTGCTGCTGCCCTTCGCCAGGCTGCTGTTGCTCTTCCTGCTGCTGCTGTTGCCCTTCTTCCAAAGACATATTTATCCTGCTGCTGCAGGGGCTTCCGCTGCAGCGCTTGCAGCCCGCCCACATCCAAGCGTGTCAGCTGCTGCAGCGTGGTCAGTGCAGCCCACGGTGCAGGGCCATCTACCACGCCTGATAACGCAAGCTGCTGCAGCTTAGTGAGGCTGCTCAGGCTGCAAACACCAACAGCTGACATGCAGCCCGTGATGCTCAGGGCTACCAAACTGCTGGGCAGCGCTGCTGCTTCTGCTGCTTCTGCTGCATCTCCTGCAGTTCGGTCAAGACACACGTTGACAAATGGGTGCTTCCAGTTCCGCGGCTGCTGCTGGCCTGCAATGTATAGCGCTGTGAGCTGTGTTAGGGGCGCCAGGTGCTGCAGCTGCAGCTGCTTCTGCAGCATCCACTGCCCAGACAACTGCAGCTCCTGCAAGCCTGTCCAGTGCTGCGCTGCTAGCTGCAGCGCATCTGGCTCAGGCCACTGTAGACCCCCATCAGCATATTCACGCGACGCAAAGCAGCTGCCAACACGCAGTTCTCGCAGCGCTGTCAGCTGTGCTACTGCTGCCATGTTGACCAGCCAGTCAACGTCCAACTCCTGCAAGCCAGCTGGCAGCGCTGCTGCTTCTACGCGGTGATGCACCCCAGTCAAACGTAGTTTGACCAGACGAGGCAGCTGCTGCGGGCCCATAGGGAAAGTCAACGCAGGGCACTGCGGTGTGCGTGCGTCGCTGTATACAGCTGGGTAGTCCACAGCTAGCTCCTGCAAGCGCGGCATGCTGCTGCTCATGTGCTGCAGCAGCTGCCACGGCAGCTGCAAGCGCATCAGCTGCGTTGGCAGGAGCCATCCAGCCTCAACTGCTGCTTCCAGCCGATACGACCGGCTGCAGATGCTCAGAAAGCTGAGTGCTCTGAGCTGGTGTACTTTGGGGATGCGCTGGCTGCATGTTATGCTGAGCTGCAGCTCCTGCAAGCTTGCCGGGAGGTCCAGGCGCTCCAAACCAGGCACACTCAGCTGCAGCACTGCAAGCTGCGCACCAGAGCACGCATGCAGCAGCGTCTGCAGTGCCCGGCTTGCGGGCTCTTCGGCGCATATGTTGAGGCGCTGCAGCTGGGGTGCGAGAGGAATCAGCGCGCTGCACAGTGCTGCTAACGCAGTGGATGCTGACGCTGATGGTGGAACAGCTGACTTGGCTGGCGCTGCGCTGCTGCTGCTGCTGCTGCTGTGGCGTTGACGCCCACGTTCTCTCACACACCAGCGTGGTATGACGATGCCTGCAGACACCAGCTGCCTCAGGTCCTTCTTGCGGCCTAGCAAAGCAGCAGCATCCCTGCCTGCACTGCGTTGGTGACTTTGACCTCAATGCTGCTGCACTCCTGCAGTGCCAGCTGCTGCCAGCGCTTGCAGACTGGTGGCCCTTGCAAGACAGCTGCTGGCCCCCCTAGGTAGCTGAACAGGACCTCTGGGAGCTGCCAGCACGTCCAGCAAGCCCTGCAAAGAACAACAGCAGCACAGGAAACACAGCATGTCACCAGGCTGTCACTAGGAAGCAGCCCAGGAGATCTCGCTTTGACTTATCAACGGCTGGATTGCTGGCTCGGTGCTGATTGCCAGTGGCACCGACGAGTGGAAGCTCACCAGCTGCTGCTGCTGTGCTGCTGGTCTCTTGCGTGCTCGTGTCGTGACTCTCATGGCACTCCTTGTGTGAAAGAAATCTCCTTAGATTTCGTTTGGCAGTTGAGGTGTGCCGTGCACCGCCTGCGAGTGCTTCAAAGCACTATGTGGTGTTGCTGGTGCACGATCCTGCGGGTAGCACAGTTCTTTAATGTGGTGATGTACACGAACACAGTGATAGATATCAGCGTACGGAGTGGGTGCACTGCCTGACAGTGTCACAAAGCAGGTCGCCTGTCAGGCAATGCCTGAGGTACAGTGTACAGACAATGCCCACTTGATCATTTGAAAGTGACACAAGGGGTTTGTCACGCCAGCCATATTGGAGCCCCAGAAACTAGGGAGTCCCTACTAGGGACCCTCTGTTGGAGGATTTCTGCTGGCGCCCCTGGGAATGGGGCCCCTGACTGGATGGGAGCCCTGACACTGTGCCCCCTTCCTTTGTAGTGGCAGTACGCCTGCGCCAATGCTTTCAGTGCCCAGCCTCGGCAAATTTGGAGAACATTTTCGTGCAAAGCATGCTTCACCACGTACAATTGATCAATCTCTCTCACACAAACTGCTGTCTGGGCAGACTAGGCCTCTGCTGCACTGCACTGTGTACCGTACACTGTACGGTACACAGGGAATGATTCCTTGTGAGAAGCCACCGAGGGGGGCACATGCACCTCCTGTAGCTGCCCGCTGCAGGCACTGCTGGCAGCATCATCCACTGAGCAGCAGCTGAACGATTAAACTTGCTCTAGCTCGCTGCCAGCACAGCCTGTGTGAAGCGCCAGGACAGGCTCCACACAGGCTGGCACAGCTCCACAGGCACAACGCCTTGCTTGTTGCGCGCCTCCTTGTCTGCACCGCCAGCCAGCAGCGCACGCACCACCTCCACGTGACCGCGCATGGCGGCCCAGTGCAGCGCAGTGTTGTCACCCTGCGAGGCAGGCATGAGAGAGGCAGGTTGTTACGGTGCTGCCGCGGCGTAGCACATTTGTACGGGCATCATAAGAACGAGGCAAGTTGCTGGCGTGAAGCCCTCACGCCAAGCTAGCAGCATGCCGCAATTTCATGCATGCTTGTCACAAGCACACTGTTGATCAGCTTGGCGCTGCCTGGCAGGCAGACTCTGCAGTGCCACACTCCCAGCCTCCAAGCAAATACAGAGGCGGTGGCGATATCTACAAGGCTGTGCTTCTTTCATGTTAGCGTGCCGCACGCTGCACGCTGCAATACTACTTGAAAGGCACCTGGTGTGGATGGTGTGGATGTTGAGGCGGTGGCTGATCGAGCTAATGCGTGCAAGAATCACATCAACCGTCAGGTCAGGAAGCTGCATGCAGACACAATTGTTTGTGAATCACTGCAGCACTCTACTTTGAGCCGTTACATCACGCATGTGCACCCTACACATGCTGATGCCATGCGTTTTAAAGGGGCTAGGCCCTTTTTGTGTTCTGGTGCGCCAACGCGTGGTATTGAGTTGCTGATGCGTGTTCGAATGGGCTGTCTTTGCGTGCATGAGCGTGCCAGTCGTTATGGCGGCAGCAGAGCTGATTCTAACACAGCATGTCCTGCTTGTGGTCAGGGTGTTGAGTCTTTGTCACATCTGATGTTTGATTGTCCCGCTACTTCTGCTCAGAGGGATACTATGCTTGATGACATTCGTTCTGTTTTGCGTGATGTTGCTGGCGGCGTTGAAAAATTGCGCAATGTGTTGTCGTTGACTGATGCATCCACTAATAATAATAAATAATAATCAATCCTTGTAAGCCATACCTTTCGGCATCGGCAACCGCGCCTCACCCACTGGGGAGGCGGAAAGCAGACTGATTATTCTCTCTATTTTCGGTGTAAGGTAGACCACCCAGACCCTTACACCCCTTCCTAGGCAGCATGTGGGAATCACCCATACGGTGGACTGCATACCTAGCAGGGCCGGTGTGTATATAGCCAGCAATCGACGGAGTCCTGCGGAGAGTCGCGAGGACATTAGCAGCATCCTTCCTTCGGCTTTCGCCGACTGTATCCCTGAGTCCAGAGACATACTGCTTAGGCTCAGAATCGAACCTGCAACCTTTCGGCCACTGTTCGTCCGTCATCACCATTGCGCCACGCATGCATCCACTAAGTTGTTGCGTTTTGTTTCTGATGATATTTGGGGTAGTAGGGGGGTGTGCCGAGTGATATCTAGGAGCATTCCAGATTTTCGTGTACAAGGAAGCGGCGTGGCGCTTGGCTTTGGATGCATTCCCTACTGCTCAACGTATGCAGACTACTGCTGCGTGTGCAGCATGCTCTGCTGCAGGGCCTGGGGTGGAGCATCATTTTTGGACATGTCCTGTTGCTATGGCGGTGCGGCGTGAGGTGGAAAGTCAACCAAGGGCGTTTAACTTGTTGCCGGCAGGTGCTGTACTGCCGTGCCGAGCTATATGGTTGGCGTGCCCCCCTCATAACGCTGTCCATCGGTTGGTGTGGGACATGGTCTGTCTTGCAGCAGTGCATGCTTTTGAGAAAGGCCGCAGGGCAGCGTGGGCTGTGTCAAGTGACCTTGGGGTACCCCAGCTGGTGGAGCAAGTGGCTGTGAGAGCAGCAGTAGGTGCTTTTTGGGATGCACTTGCGGACTTTGCTGCTACGGCTAGGGTGCAGTCACGGTATAGAAATCGGCTGCTCACACAACAGCCTTTTATTGCCTGGCATACTGTGTTGCGTGGCAATGGTTTGTGTGTGGTGCGGCGGTGATGGCCTTCTTCTCACTGTGTGTACGTGCTTTCTCTGTGAGCTTCTGACACGCCAGAGCTAGCCGTCTTGCTTTGCAGGAGCTGTGAGTTGCCGTGTCGCTGCTGCAAAATGTAGTTGTGCGGCCCTTGCAGCAGCTGGCTTGTCCTCTGCTCTCTCTCCCTAGTTTGTCGCCTCAGACCGCCGCCTGCCAGGCTGTGTTGCTGCTGGTGGGTGATGTTCTGTGGATTCAGCCCGCCCGCTACACTGCATAAAGTGCAGCTTGCTGTCACTGACACTGTTTACACAGTCCTTTGTTGCCTTTGTTTAGCATCAACACTGCGTGTGCTGTGACTGACGGCTTTGCCTGCAAGGCCATATGTCAAGTTACACACACAGAGAGACTTTCTGGGGTGAGTCTCCTTGAGTGACAGCCTGTTTTGCTGAGTCATCTGCGACGTTCCAGATTTTCGGGTGTTCGTTGCAACGTAGTTGCCTGTGCACACCGTGTAACCCCTCTTCTTCTCCCCAGATTTTCGGGTGTTCGTTGCAACGTAGTTGCCTGTGCACACCGTGTAACCCCTCTTCTAGGAGCATTGCTGAGTATCTTGTCCAAGCTTGGGATGTGCGTAATAATTGCAAACACAATGGAGCAGAGCTCCCTCTTTCTTCCGCTCCTGAGGGGCGCGGGGCCGATGGCATTGATGCTATGGCTTAATGGGTAACATGATGATGATGATGATGATGGTTGAAAGGCACCTCATCTGGTCGTACCAAGTCGCGTGCGTTCACGTTGGCGCCCGACTGCAGCAGGTGCTCCACCACTGCCAGGTGGCCGTTGTGTGCAGCGCGGATGAGCGGCGTCTCCTGCATCTGCAGGCACACAAGCAGCCAGCAGATATCCAGCGGTTCAGCACAACAGCACCACCAGCAAGCTGCATGCATCATTGTTACGATCAAGCGCGGCTTTTGTATGCTACCAGTTTATAACCCACAATGAACCACGTTCTGGCAGAACAGTAGAGAGTGATTAGAAGCATTGTGCAGCAGCTCCTGGACCAGTTGCATGCAGCCGTCAGCCACTGTGCTGCTGCTGCTGCATCAGCAGCAGAGCACCGCACCACATTGCGCTGCTCGATGTCGGCACCTTCCTCCAGCAGCAGCCTGACGCATGTCAGGTGACCTGATACACACCAAGAGAAGCACAGCAGCAGCAGCAGCAGCAGCAGTCAACAGCCAACCATGCGAGCCTTGCACTCTGCAGCAAAACGAGCAGTACAGCACTACTGCACTGATGCAGTATCGCCAAATCAAGCCACCTGCACCCGTGCTGCTGTTGACACAATGTTGCTGCAGCAGCTGTTGACTCAGCTTGAAGGCATGCATATACTGGCCAGCCTGGCTAGTAGCATAGCAAAGTTTGCTATAGAGCTCACTGCCGCCAGCAGCGAGCACCATGGGGGGATCACCGCAGTGGTCCGATTCATTCAGGGTGCAGCCCTGCGACCAGCAAAGTAACAGACATGCAGATGTGAGGAATTGCCTTGAAGATTGAACCAATCTCAGCATCAGGAATTTTATTGACCCAAGGCACGCTGAAAGACAGTCCGATATGTTATCTGGCAAATATGACATGCCATGTCATGCTATGTATCTCTGGCCCGGAGTGGACAGCACTCCCTGCTGATCTCAAAGTATAAACGCCGTGTGACATAGGCTATGTCCACCACAGTCATTGCAGCACCGGCTGGGCCCGCGGCCTAGCAGCCTATGCTCAGCAGAGCTGCAGTACGCAGGCCTACACGGTGCAGCGTGTTGCTGCTTTGTATGCTCACCTCCAGGATGTGCTCCTTGACCCAGTCATACATGCCATCGCAGCAGTCCCTCCAGATGTTGGACTTCTCAGGAATGAACTTGCCAGTCTGTGTATGTCAGGCAGCAGACAGAGCCATGATGAGGCATTGGCATGGCCAGCTAGAACCGCATCAAGCTGCCCCAAGAACAGCACAGCGTTTCAAGGAGTGAAAGGTTTTAAACCAGTAACATTTAGCTTACGATGAGGTCGAACGGCATGTTGGACAGGTGCTGCTGCTGTTCCGGTTGCAGCGCTGCTGCTGCTCTGTTGGCGGGAGTGAACTTTCGTACAGTGATGTTTTAGAGAGCAAGAGAGTATCTAACGTAATGCTTTCATTTATCAGTGGCATACGCTTGCGTGCCTGGAGAGGTCATGCGGTTTGATCAGTCGAGGTAAACCGAGACAGGGTTGTTCAGCGCCTCGCCAGGGTGGTGCCAAGCTCGTAACAGCCGATTACTGCAATAACTTACCATTTTGTATCGCACAAGCAGAACATAGCAGCCGAGCATGTCTGGTGCTATGAAACTGGCAGCTGCTGTATGGTCGTGTCAACCTCAGCCTGTTCCTGCAGAGCACCCACACAGCTGCCTCTCAGCAGCCACATCAGCGCAGTATTGCTGCTGGCTTCCCCGCTCGCTCGTAGCGAGTGTCACTATCATGCGGCATGCATTGCCGGCCAAATTGGCTGGGTCGCTCCAAACTTTGGATCCAAGCTCGGAGCCAGCTTTGAAAGCCAGCAGTTGCACAGGGACCATTCCTGTGCCAAACAGCTGGCCAGACAGCTACAGTGTACACCAAACCCTCAAATTGGCGGCACTTTAAGCTTCATACCAGCCAACTTCAAGAGTGCTACTTCCCACTGGTGTGCCAACGTTTACCCTTGCCAGCCTGGACGTCGTGCCACTTCCCATTGAACGCGCAACCTGTGAATAGCGTCCACACATTTACATATAAGTGTGATTCAAACCATGCACACATGCTCCTGGTTGATGAAATCAGGCATGCCCTACCAGACACACTGCTTGGCATACGCATGCTGACGCTTAGAGTGCTGCTGCTCTTGCATATGCTGACGAGCACACTGGCCAACAAGGGTGCTTACGCATCAACAATACAAGCAGGACGTGCCATGTGCATGTGCACTGGCACAAGTTATGCATTGTTCTAGACCACACCCGTTCATCAACAGCAGCAGGCAGCACGGCGATGGTGACACATGTCATGTGCCAGCCCACGCATTCATGCAGTTGCGCAGCAATGGACCAACCGCACTGCTTGCCACAACCAGATACATAACCTGCATATATGTTGCAAAGCAACTGAAGGAGCTGCTTTTGCCAGAAGTTGCCGCGCACGGCGTCGCTCTCTTCGCAAAACACTACAAGGCGAAAACCACTGCAACAATACAGCCACACCAGATCAACAGGTGATCGCCATAATGCGCGCTCTGCTGGCTACAACCATACCAAGATCACACAGCCGCCACTGCCTCAATCTGGCACGCCACGCGCATCAACCCTGGACACAAACAGCAGACAGCTGCCGCAGATGCTGCACAGTACAACAATCCCACCGATACCAGCACGATTGCAGTGGTATCAAGCAGTCCTGCACAACATGCGGTGTACGGGTATGATATACGATTCAACATATCGGTGCTTCTTCAAATGGCTGCCTACTGTGCAATCCGTGCAGTGCTATGTGCAGCAGCACAATGATGTTCTGAAGTCAGCAAGTACCCAGCGCAACAGACCAGAGTTTCCACCGGATGTTGCTTAACCATCAGCAGACGGCGTACACGGCGCCAAGGAACAACGCAAGCTGGGATGCATAGTCTGCCAGCCTGCACGTGATGTAACTCAATAATGTTCGCAAGTCTAGTGTTTATAACACAATCGGTGAGCCAGTTGCCAGCTGCCGCTCTGCGTCAGAGATTACTAATCTGTGGCAGATGTGGCCGTGGCCATGCAACTGGAAGCAGGGGGCATCCGCAACAGCTGCATTGCCACTGTGTCATATGCAGGTACGGCCATCAACATGCACATAAACACTGTTGGCTGGCAGCCAACATAACATAAACTTTTCCTGACAGCTGTTGGGCCTTGAGCTCAGACTGCAAGGTCGGCCATTTGCGATCTTGGCTCAAAATCAACGTGGCAGCCCATCAGCCCTGAGGTAACAAGTGCTGGAACACATCAGCACCCCATCACCCCAACATGTTGGCAGCCACAGAATCCCTGGCTACAGACTACTCAGCAGTAGCCGATCCACCAAACTTTTAGAACCACAGCACCTTTGATGAAATTGAAAGGACGTAGCTGACGTCATAACAGGTGTAAGAACACAAGACAAAGCTACGCAACGACCTGCGCAATGAAGACACTGACCCGCCCATTCGCAAAATACATAGCTAAGTGGGTAAGTAGCTCGCTAGTTTGCACACTGGGCCCTGGACGACTTGAAACAGAGCTATGCACTGCTGCGTAAAATGCGCGCAAGCAGGCACTTCAGCACGGATGCACAGATAGCGATAGTAGAGCACAGTAGGATAATGCCCTCTAATGCCATTCTGTCCTGAGATGCGTCTGATCATGGCACTGCCTCGGAGGCCCCACACTTCAACACAGCTGCGCACGTGCATTCAGTCTGTGCTAACACGCTGCCAGGAAGGCTGACAGCAGCCACTTGCACACTGACTGCAAACAGGCGGTCTGTGGCGTAAATGCAACACAACGAGGCTAAGACCTTGGATGCAAGCATAGCAGCATGTCATGTTTTCACAATCCAATGCGCATGCATTGCAACCAGTTGCAGCGAGAGCACAGCCTTCAACCTGACAGATCCTGATAGCTGATGTAGTAAGTAACAGATACAAACACCAACTGACTCCATCGCATTCGACTGATCCCGATTCACACGGGTATATGGGTGGACACCTTCAAAACATACACTGGCGCAAGACAGGATCTGGCAAATAACATGACACGGCAAACACTGCCTTACCCACATCCTTGCCCAGCACATTCAAACCCTGTAACTGACATGTTAAACGCAGACAACCATCTGCTGACGTCCAACACTTCAAGTCATGCACCAGCCCACCACTGAGGTTGGCCAACGCAACGGCTGAGGTGTTGCTGCCGCTTTAGCATTGCAGGCGCTGACAGCTCTTGGCAGATCACGCGCAACACTTCAAGACCAACAGGATCCTCTCCGCAACGTAAGTAGTTCAGGCAAGTTTATATTTGCCCTGATAATGATCCAACACTGAAAGTTCTCCATAAGGAAAGCATGTGTTTCAACAACCCTTCAACCCAAGCCTGAACATTTTGACCAGCGCCAGGCCCTTGTAGTTTGCGTTCATACCGCCATGTGCTGCTGTGACCAGCAGTTCTATCATGCGAGAAAAAACATAGCGAATGCGGTGCACGCGACTACACAGCTGCTATTCGGCCAACATAGCAATGCTGCCATCAACTCCTGACTTGAATATGGCTATCTGGCGAGTGGCCGGTGCTGCATGATCCATGCATCTGCAATCGCGGCCAGCTGCCACAGTAAAACACAAGACACCAGTCATACACATCAACAAACAGCTCGTTCAAACGCCAGCATCATGCAAGTGTGTCATCAAAGGCTGGCATCGTGCTTCTCATACAGCAGTCACACATCGCAACACCATGCCAACACATGCACGGCAACAAGAATGCAATACATTGATATTTGTCAACAGTGGCTGATCGGCAACCCCGCTGTCATGACAACACAGTCCTAGGAGATGTCACATAGTGACGGTCACTGCAGCCTGCACACAGTCTTGGTGTGAACTTCAACAGAAAGATTGTGTCTATCCAAACACACCAACTCAGCTATGGTTCAGACGATGACACTGCTGGTCAGAACCAAGTCTGTGCCTATCATCATACGAATACGCAGCTGAATGACAGTGACAGCAGCATTGCTGAACGCCACCAATGCAGTAATTAGATTGCCAGTCCAGCATGCACATCACAGGGGGTGGTACAATTAGGCGCTCACCAGACGACGATCAAAGTCATGCATGCAGCTGGCATCAGAACAGCTGCTGCCAAGCTGCAGTTGTATTGTGCCAGCCGGGTGCAGGCTGCAGCTGCTGAGTAAGGAGCACCTGCGGAAAGGCATGCCCATACAATCCAGCTGGCCAGCTGCTGCTCACCACGTGCATGTCGCTGCCACTAAAACAGCCGACTCCGCTAGCCGGCTTGGCTCCAAATGTTGGCTCCGGCAGCAGCAGCTGCAGCACCTGCTGCTGCTGATTGTACACTGCTGGCAGTGCGTCAGCAGCGCCGATGCTGCTGATAGGTCCCAGCACGCAGTGCAACTGGCTGCAGTTATACGCCGACTCTGGGGCCACAAAACACGTTGCAGCGCTGCTGCTGCAGCTACTGTCCCAGCTAGCTGGAGTGCAACTTGCCGCAATCATCAGCCCGCCAGGGCCTGCTGCTGTTGCTGCTTGCATCGGTTGCGGCAGATGCATCATCTGGCACTGAACTGGCGGAGCGTTGGGGAAAGCCAGGCTGGGATCTGCTGGCAGCATGTACACAGCCTGCTGCAGCATGTTCAGCTCACTGCTAGCTGCCGTGGCCACTGCCTGCAGTGACAGACACCAAGAATGAGGCCATTCAGGGTGGGAGTGGGGGACATAGCACAAGAAAGGCAGATTTGGTAGGCATGCAATGCCGTCACAGGTGAAGAGGAGCGAGACCAAAACGAACTACCGCATGCCGGCGCTAACCAGCATATGATTTACCATGTGCTGATTGCCATGACACAGCAGTCATTCAGGTGGCATACAACCAATCTGCTCAAGCGGCACGTGCCTGCCGCATTGTGTGAGGCACATTGTGTAAGGCACAAAGGTGCCGATGACCTCTCACCTTTAGATGGTGCATTCTGCGCACTTGCTCCTCCTGCTGCTGCTGCACTAGCAGCAGCTGCACTTGCTGCTGCTGGAGCTGCGTCCAGCCAGCTGCGTCACCCATTACAGGGCTGCCGCACTGTGCAGCACCGGGCATGGCCACACACATAGGTGCTGCATCACCAATGGCTGCCATCTCGCACACGCTTGAGCTGACGCTGCTGCTTGCTGCCTGCCCTGCTGCTACTGGGCTGCCAGCAACTGCAACAGCGCCTGCAGCCGGGTACACACTTGCTTGCGTTGCCGCTGACACAGTAAGCTGGGGGCCAGCCAGCTGGCAACCTGTTGGCGCAGATATCAGCGCTTGCCTGCATCCCTGCAGCCGCTGCACCAGAGGCATTGAAAGCCCTTGCGTGCCTGTGCTGACGCTGCCCAGGCTGCTGCTGCTGCTGGCAACACTAGCGGCAGCACTGCCACACCTGTTGGCATGCAGCTGTGGTGGCGGAGGCGGTGGCTGCTGTGGCTGCTGCTGCTGCGCATTCGGGCTGCTGCAGAGAGTCACCGCAACATGTGATGCCAGCCTGCGAGCACGTCCACGCATCAAACATCGCATGTTGACAGCGGGCTTGAGAAGCATAGTTTCCGGGTGAAGAGCTCCTGATGGGGTTCCAAGTGCTGCTTGAGTGGAGCATGTAATGTAATGGATGACGTCTTGCACTCTTCAATGCTGTATGCATCAGCACTGCTGTGTTTCTGGCAGATGCCGCTGGTGCATGACAAGCTACTTGCTGCTAATGCAAACGCACGACATGCTGCAGCACACCAGTTGCTGCTGTCGTACTACGCTACTATGCTAGTAGCAGGCCGCATGCGCAACCAGCAGTGAAGTCAAGCTGCATGCACATAACTATGTGCCCACCTCAGCTCCTTCGAATCGTGTGCAAAGAAGCAGAAGGCCCGCGTGCAGTTGGGCCCATCGTGGCACATCTTGGTCCTGAAATTTGCTGGGTGCATGTGGTACTCAAACAGGTTGTGGCAGTCGCCACATGCATCGCCTCTAGGGCAAGATCCCTGCAGGAAATAAGCCAGTGCAGCACAGCATGGTTGTAGAACAGGGTGAATGGACACGTGCTGGTTTTACCGCTGCTTGCACCTTTCTACGTGTAACCCACATTCTGCAAGCTGTGTGGCACCTTGGGGGTGATTGGAGGTGCAGCGCATGTGTACTTTACAACTGGCTGCGTCACCAAGGGTTCAGGTTCGACCTCGGACAACATCGTTTTTCGGATGTTGCTGCTGTTGGTATGGGTAGAAATAATAAGCTGCCGCACCTTTTGCAGCATGTCGCAGCACATCACTGCCGCGTATTTGTGGGTGCGCAGGTCGCGCCGCCGTGCGCGCTCGCCCTTGTGCAAGAAGAAGCAAGCTGTCCAGTCATGCTGCACCTTCTGCGGCAGACACGGCAGGCAGCCATTGTGTTATGCAAGTGTTGGAGAGTTTGTGGGTGAATGCAACCCGTAGGCATCTGGGGGATTGAGGAGTGTTCTCCCAGCACAGAGCCGCTGGTTGTGCGGACTAAGGACAATTTGTGGAGTGCAGGGCACCTGCTGGTGTGAGCAGGGCTTGCACTGCCTCAGATAGGGACAAAGGTTGCTTGCATCTGTCCAACGTCGTTGTATCCAACGTCGTACAGACCAGCTCTACCTCGGTGTGCGCCTCACCTTCGAGCAGGGGATTACTTTAAAGCCGTTGATCATCTCCTCGGCGTCTCCTCGCACTAAGGATACCACAGGTTCTTTGCCCGTCTGCCCTGGCGAGACGAGAGAATCCGACGCTACAGACTGCTGCATGATCTGATGGATTCAAGCTTTACTGAGCTTATTTTCCAGCAGTCTAGTGACTTACTGGCATGAGAGCAGCAGCCTGCCCACCACCACTAGGGCAAGACACATGAGGGTGTGCAAGGGCTACACAGTGAGCTTATAAACAGATCATATACGATGTAACGGGTTCGTTTAATGGCCTCCCAACGATCAGACTAGAACTTTTCACCAGCGATAAGCCTGAGGCAAGCTGTGCATACGAGTCTGGGTGACAGGTTATTTAAGGTTATGCGCAGTGAGACAGCGATTGAACACTACCCTATGCACCAGTAGAGATCCAGAGACATAGGAGTCCGCGGTGAAAACGTTCTCGGCATGGGCAAGTTGGTTGGGTCGGACAGCAAAAAACAAGCGTAGACATCGCAAGCACCACTGTTGAAGTTTAAATGTGATTTTGTAGCTTTTGAGCGTGCACGACACGGCTGTATCAGTGAGCAGTGCGGCTGTCACCACCATGGCGAGAAGGTTTCCTTACGCAGCAGGTGATGGCCAGCCCTGTGGTGATCCATGACACAGCGCAGCCTGAAATTACAGATTTAAGAAGCTGAGGAGTCACTCAAACATGCGATAGGCTGCGGTCTGGTATCAGCTGCTCTGCATGCACTAGGAGTACGGCACCCACCAGGTGACCGCTCACATGGGTGAATGGAGACCGTCTCCGTTCGAGGCTCGAACGTTGTCAACGTCAGAAGCCTCTTTGCAGGAAACAGATGTGCGATCTGTGAGATGTAGATGCGTGCGTCAACGAATACATGACCCAGAGTAGCAGCTGTCACACTTCAGGCAGTACCGGCAATGTCAGACTCTGCTGACGGTCAGCAGCAGCAAAGGTGCTGGTACCAGCAAGAGCATGGCATACTGTCATAATCATCATTGTCAAATTACCCTTATGCTATGATAGCAAGTTTATGTGTCATACATGTCATGGATGCCTGCCAACCACCAACCAAACATAGTGCGCGGTCAATGCTTTACGCAGCATCAACAGTTGATGCTGCGCTCCGAGCACTCAGTGAGCCCAGCGTGGCGTGCGTTGCCCATGCATATGCTGCAACAATCTGCTACACTATTCCGCCCTAACATCCCTGCACTGTCAGCCGTGGTGCATGCCCGAGTCCAACACATACTGCGGGTCCACAAGCAGTTCATACACTGCATGCTCAACCACCGTCTGCTTCCACTCCTGGTGGAACAACTTCGCAGGCTTGCCGTCTCTTCCCACCAGGAACTTGTAGAAGTTCCAGCCAATATCTTTGCCAGCTGCGACACCACCGCCGCCCCCCTGGTCGACCGGCAGCTCTCGTTTCAGGTATTGGAACACGGGATGTGCAGAGGCCCCATTGACTTGAACTTTTGAGAAGACCGGGAAGGTTGTGTGGTAACGGTCCGTGCAGAACGACTTGATCTCTGCGTTAGTGCCCGGTTCCTGGTTGCCGAACTCATTGGAGGGGAACGCGAGCACCTCAAAACCAAACTTGTGGTACTTTGTGTACGCCTCTTGCAGGCCTGCAGCAGTGAGCATTGCAGTCAGGCAGGCAGGAGTGTTGAGGGGTGACGCGTGCAGCAGAGATCAGGCATCGTACAAGGTCTCCTGGTCCACCACATTACGCAGCCGTGCATTGACCTAGCAGCAACGGCTGGAGTATGTTTCCCTTCTTTCAATTGCAGGCAGGCAGGGAGGGGTGACAGAGCAGCGTCAGGCATAATGTGGGGACCCCTGGTCAGCACAGAACACAGATGTGCTCCACCAGCAGCTGTGACCGAGGACTGGGTATGCTTAAGGCTACAACGTACTTGTTGATACAGCTGTGTATGCACCTAGCACGCAGCAGCCGGTGAAGTGTGTTTGCGTTACAAAGGCAGCACAGCTGCTGCACAGATGACATGTGTGAAACCCCAGCTCGTCGTTGCTTGCAAACGCCTGCCATGTTCTGCCTGCCGTGTTCTGATCTGCCTGATGTGATGCATGTCATCGCATGTGCAGAGGCAACAGCCGAAAAAGCAGAGCCCCTCCTGCTGCTCCCACTGCTGGCAAGAAAGCAAGGCTGGCAGTTACGTTCATCTCAACAGCACACTGTGCGGCCGCATTACAAGCTTACACCGTACGAGCCAAACGTACGAGCACTGGCATCAGCTTCTGACCACGACTTGCTGCCATAGCTGATCACAACACGCCTCCTACAAGCCACAAGGCACAAGTTATGCATTGTTCTAGACCACACCCGTTCATCAACAGCAGCAGGCAGCACGGCGATGGTGACACATGTCATGTGCCAGCCCACGCATTCATGCAGTTGCGCAGCAATGGACCAACCGCACTGCTTGCCACAACCAGATACATAACCTGCATATATGTTGCAAAGCAACTGAAGGAGCTGCTTTTGCCAGAAGTTGCCGCGCACGGCGTCGCTCTCTTCGCAAAACACTACAAGGCGAAAACCACTGCAACAATACAGCCACACCAGATCAACAGGTGATCGCCATAATGCGCGCTCTGCTGGCTACAACCATACCAAGATCACACAGCCGCCACTGCCTCAATCTGGCACGCCACGCGCATCAACCCTGGACACAAACAGCAGACAGCTGCCGCAGATGCTGCACAGTACAACAATCCCACCGATACCAGCACGATTGCAGTGGTATCAAGCAGTCCTGCACAACATGCGGTGTACGGGTATGATATACGATTCAACATATCGGTGCTTCTTCAAATGGCTGCCTACTGTGCAATCCGTGCAGTGCTATGTGCAGCAGCACAATGATGTTCTGAAGTCAGCAAGTACCCAGCGCAACAGACCAGAGTTTCCACCGGATGTTGCTTAACCATCAGCAGACGGCGTACACGGCGCCAAGGAACAACGCAAGCTGGGATGCATAGTCTGCCAGCCTGCACGTGATGTAACTCAATAATGTTCGCAAGTCTAGTGTTTATAACACAATCGGTGAGCCAGTTGCCAGCTGCCGCTCTGCGTCAGAGATTACTAATCTGTGGCAGATGTGGCCGTGGCCATGCAACTGGAAGCAGGGGGCATCCGCAACAGCTGCATTGCCACTGTGTCATATGCAGGTACGGCCATCAACATGCACATAAACACTGTTGGCTGGCAGCCAACATAACATAAACTTTTCCTGACAGCTGTTGGGCCTTGAGCTCAGACTGCAAGGTCGGCCATTTGCGATCTTGGCTCAAAATCAACGTGGCAGCCCATCAGCCCTGAGGTAACAAGTGCTGGAACACATCAGCACCCCATCACCCCAACATGTTGGCAGCCACAGAATCCCTGGCTACAGACTACTCAGCAGTAGCCGATCCACCAAACTTTTAGAACCACAGCACCTTTGATGAAATTGAAAGGACGTAGCTGACGTCATAACAGGTGTAAGAACACAAGACAAAGCTACGCAACGACCTGCGCAATGAAGACACTGACCCGCCCATTCGCAAAATACATAGCTAAGTGGGTAAGTAGCTCGCTAGTTTGCACACTGGGCCCTGGACGACTTGAAACAGAGCTATGCACTGCTGCGTAAAATGCGCGCAAGCAGGCACTTCAGCACGGATGCACAGATAGCGATAGTAGAGCACAGTAGGATAATGCCCTCTAATGCCATTCTGTCCTGAGATGCGTCTGATCATGGCACTGCCTCGGAGGCCCCACACTTCAACACAGCTGCGCACGTGCATTCAGTCTGTGCTAACACGCTGCCAGGAAGGCTGACAGCAGCCACTTGCACACTGACTGCAAACAGGCGGTCTGTGGCGTAAATGCAACACAACGAGGCTAAGACCTTGGATGCAAGCATAGCAGCATGTCATGTTTTCACAATCCAATGCGCATGCATTGCAACCAGTTGCAGCGAGAGCACAGCCTTCAACCTGACAGATCCTGATAGCTGATGTAGTAAGTAACAGATACAAACACCAACTGACTCCATCGCATTCGACTGATCCCGATTCACACGGGTATATGGGTGGACACCTTCAAAACATACACTGGCGCAAGACAGGATCTGGCAAATAACATGACACGGCAAACACTGCCTTACCCACATCCTTGCCCAGCACATTCAAACCCTGTAACTGACATGTTAAACGCAGACAACCATCTGCTGACGTCCAACACTTCAAGTCATGCACCAGCCCACCACTGAGGTTGGCCAACGCAACGGCTGAGGTGTTGCTGCCGCTTTAGCATTGCAGGCGCTGACAGCTCTTGGCAGATCACGCGCAACACTTCAAGACCAACAGGATCCTCTCCGCAACGTAAGTAGTTCAGGCAAGTTTATATTTGCCCTGATAATGATCCAACACTGAAAGTTCTCCATAAGGAAAGCATGTGTTTCAACAACCCTTCAACCCAAGCCTGAACATTTTGACCAGCGCCAGGCCCTTGTAGTTTGCGTTCATACCGCCATGTGCTGCTGTGACCAGCAGTTCTATCATGCGAGAAAAAACATAGCGAATGCGGTGCACGCGACTACACAGCTGCTATTCGGCCAACATAGCAATGCTGCCATCAACTCCTGACTTGAATATGGCTATCTGGCGAGTGGCCGGTGCTGCATGATCCATGCATCTGCAATCGCGGCCAGCTGCCACAGTAAAACACAAGACACCAGTCATACACATCAACAAACAGCTCGTTCAAACGCCAGCATCATGCAAGTGTGTCATCAAAGGCTGGCATCGTGCTTCTCATACAGCAGTCACACATCGCAACACCATGCCAACACATGCACGGCAACAAGAATGCAATACATTGATATTTGTCAACAGTGGCTGATCGGCAACCCCGCTGTCATGACAACACAGTCCTAGGAGATGTCACATAGTGACGGTCACTGCAGCCTGCACACAGTCTTGGTGTGAACTTCAACAGAAAGATTGTGTCTATCCAAACACACCAACTCAGCTATGGTTCAGACGATGACACTGCTGGTCAGAACCAAGTCTGTGCCTATCATCATACGAATACGCAGCTGAATGACAGTGACAGCAGCATTGCTGAACGCCACCAATGCAGTAATTAGATTGCCAGTCCAGCATGCACATCACAGGGGGTGGTACAATTAGGCGCTCACCAGACGACGATCAAAGTCATGCATGCAGCTGGCATCAGAACAGCTGCTGCCAAGCTGCAGTTGTATTGTGCCAGCCGGGTGCAGGCTGCAGCTGCTGAGTAAGGAGCACCTGCGGAAAGGCATGCCCATACAATCCAGCTGGCCAGCTGCTGCTCACCACGTGCATGTCGCTGCCACTAAAACAGCCGACTCCGCTAGCCGGCTTGGCTCCAAATGTTGGCTCCGGCAGCAGCAGCTGCAGCACCTGCTGCTGCTGATTGTACACTGCTGGCAGTGCGTCAGCAGCGCCGATGCTGCTGATAGGTCCCAGCACGCAGTGCAACTGGCTGCAGTTATACGCCGACTCTGGGGCCACAAAACACGTTGCAGCGCTGCTGCTGCAGCTACTGTCCCAGCTAGCTGGAGTGCAACTTGCCGCAATCATCAGCCCGCCAGGGCCTGCTGCTGTTGCTGCTTGCATCGGTTGCGGCAGATGCATCATCTGGCACTGAACTGGCGGAGCGTTGGGGAAAGCCAGGCTGGGATCTGCTGGCAGCATGTACACAGCCTGCTGCAGCATGTTCAGCTCACTGCTAGCTGCCGTGGCCACTGCCTGCAGTGACAGACACCAAGAATGAGGCCATTCAGGGTGGGAGTGGGGGACATAGCACAAGAAAGGCAGATTTGGTAGGCATGCAATGCCGTCACAGGTGAAGAGGAGCGAGACCAAAACGAACTACCGCATGCCGGCGCTAACCAGCATATGATTTACCATGTGCTGATTGCCATGACACAGCAGTCATTCAGGTGGCATACAACCAATCTGCTCAAGCGGCACGTGCCTGCCGCATTGTGTGAGGCACATTGTGTAAGGCACAAAGGTGCCGATGACCTCTCACCTTTAGATGGTGCATTCTGCGCACTTGCTCCTCCTGCTGCTGCTGCACTAGCAGCAGCTGCACTTGCTGCTGCTGGAGCTGCGTCCAGCCAGCTGCGTCACCCATTACAGGGCTGCCGCACTGTGCAGCACCGGGCATGGCCACACACATAGGTGCTGCATCACCAATGGCTGCCATCTCGCACACGCTTGAGCTGACGCTGCTGCTTGCTGCCTGCCCTGCTGCTACTGGGCTGCCAGCAACTGCAACAGCGCCTGCAGCCGGGTACACACTTGCTTGCGTTGCCGCTGACACAGTAAGCTGGGGGCCAGCCAGCTGGCAACCTGTTGGCGCAGATATCAGCGCTTGCCTGCATCCCTGCAGCCGCTGCACCAGAGGCATTGAAAGCCCTTGCGTGCCTGTGCTGACGCTGCCCAGGCTGCTGCTGCTGCTGGCAACACTAGCGGCAGCACTGCCACACCTGTTGGCATGCAGCTGTGGTGGCGGAGGCGGTGGCTGCTGTGGCTGCTGCTGCTGCGCATTCGGGCTGCTGCAGAGAGTCACCGCAACATGTGATGCCAGCCTGCGAGCACGTCCACGCATCAAACATCGCATGTTGACAGCGGGCTTGAGAAGCATAGTTTCCGGGTGAAGAGCTCCTGATGGGGTTCCAAGTGCTGCTTGAGTGGAGCATGTAATGTAATGGATGACGTCTTGCACTCTTCAATGCTGTATGCATCAGCACTGCTGTGTTTCTGGCAGATGCCGCTGGTGCATGACAAGCTACTTGCTGCTAATGCAAACGCACGACATGCTGCAGCACACCAGTTGCTGCTGTCGTACTACGCTACTATGCTAGTAGCAGGCCGCATGCGCAACCAGCAGTGAAGTCAAGCTGCATGCACATAACTATGTGCCCACCTCAGCTCCTTCGAATCGTGTGCAAAGAAGCAGAAGGCCCGCGTGCAGTTGGGCCCATCGTGGCACATCTTGGTCCTGAAATTTGCTGGGTGCATGTGGTACTCAAACAGGTTGTGGCAG